>RJWM01005699.1:0-89958 GCA_004363535.1 Dasyprocta punctata
AGAGTCATATAAGTGACCTATATGTTCTTTATATTTGATCAACATATTGTCACATATGTTTGCTAGGTAAGTTTTGAGTTCTATTAAATTACAGCTGTACATTCTGTCAGTGTGGTTTCAGTTCACAAAAATGGAAATTGCCTGGTTGGCTGGCAAATGGAAATATACTCAGACTTACTTTTTGAAAGTTTTCTTACTGTGGTGTGGTGTACCAAGCAAAGAATAAATTAAGGAATTAAACTGAATTGTAAAGGTCAGACATGGAAAATCAGTCTGTATCTGGTTGTACTTCATATTTGTTGTTCTTTCTCATTTTCAAGAATATAAGAAAACCAAACAGGATGAGCAGGCAGCGTTCTCAGCTTGGTTTTATTCTCACATGTAATCTTACTAAGATGTCCTGTAATATTTAATTTCAGTCCTGGCTCCTCCCTCCCTTTCTTCATTCATTTCTTGATTTTTACCCTTGTTCTTTCCTAACGTCTTTTATATCCTCTTATAACCAATCATGGGGATCTGAGACTTGACAGCAGAGTTCTAGCTGTATCTGCGAAGGGTAATAATCATGAGAATCACTTGGCTATTGTAAAACATTTGTTGCAAAGATTTCTTTACTCCTATGACCAATATCAGGACTAGCTCCTTCTGAGAAAGTAAGGCATTCCTGAAATGTCCTTCTTTGCTTCTTGTTTTTAAATTTTCCATCCAAAAAGAAAACAAAAAATTACAGTGGAGTAGAATAGAACTTCCATTCACATATTCAGCATAACCCAACTTGAAAATCTCATATTTCAGAAAATTATCATATATAATCCTTCTCTGGTTTAGGCAAAACAGATTAAATAGAAATGTTTCACATTTTGGCGTTTTCTGGATTCTGGAATATTTGTTCAATCCAAAATCCTCTGATGCTCAGAAACTTTCAGCTGTCAGATTCAGATTTTCACATTAAGGTTGTTCAACCTGTATATTATATTGTATATACTTACTTATATTTTTATTGTATATTTCATATGATATAATATATTCAGGTGATATAGAGAGGGAAAACCTTATCTACATCGACCATCTTTCCCTTGTCTTCTCATAGCTATTATCATTGTTACTACCTGCATGGTGTGATAATTGTCTGTTTATGTATCTGTGTTTTATTAAATAAGACCACTGGAATTTATTAACTGGAATTTGAAATCTCTTAGCCAAATTATGTGCCCTTCAGATTCATTCCTTATTAGTTTCTGCTTTCTTGCCTATCTCTATATTCAGTGTTAAAGTTCTGGTGGTAGTTCATAGACCTGCATATAAAACACGTGTTTTAAGGTGATGCATGATTCAACATTAAAGCAAGGTACTAGTTAGCAGTATTTGCCATGAATATAATATCATTATTTAAAGAAAACCATAATGTGTGGGTATGTTTGGAGGTGGTGGCAAAATTTTCCTCTAAGTGTATTTCAGGAAAAAAGTATAACCCCTTTTTATTGAACACGCTGATAAGAAGCTAGTGCTGTGTCAATATGGTGATTTAGTGTTATTATTAGCTTTGCATAGTGCCAGTTAAGAAAATGTCTTTTCTATGCAAAGATAATTTTGAGACACTTGTACTGTTTTTAGTACAGTGATTATGTATTTACTTTGAGATATTGATGGTCTTTTCATGGTTCTAGCACACTTCAGACTCTAGTCAGAAATGGATATAACTAAAAGCTAAATGTTGGTCTATATTGAACTTCTAGCACTTTTTACTTGTGTGGACTACACATAATTTATTCTTGGCTACAAGAATAAATTAGGTGCAGAACTAGACCTCAAAATGTTTATTGTTTGAAAATATGACGTAACTGGAAACTATGTAATATAGAAAGCAATAAATGGCATAGTAGTTACCTAGGGTAACTACTATGAAATTTCAGAGCAATTCATTTGTTACTAAAAATTTTGAAATTGACAGGCTTTCTACCAAACGTAATATGGCATTTCTACCCTAAAGAATCTGACAACCCAACCTGGTACAGTGGTGCACACCCATAATCCCAGGCTCAGGAGGCTGAGGCAGGAGGATCATGGCAAGTTTGAGGCCAGCCTGGGCTGCAAAGTGAGTTCAAGGCCAGACTGAACTGTATAGTGAAACTCTGTCTCAAAAAAAAAAAAAAAAAAAAAAGGAATCTGACAACTTGCAACTTGGTGGGAAGCACAGATACATAAAGAGACAATTATCACACCATGCAGGTAGTAACAATAATAATAGATATGAGAAGACAAGGGAGAAATATCTCTTAACTGGACTAAAAGGATCCAGAAAAACTTCTCAAATGAAGCGATACCTGAGTTGGAGCTTTACAGATCAATCAACATTATAGGCAGGCAGAGTATGGGAAGAGGCTGAGTCAGAAAGACAGAGGGAGCTTTTCAGTTTGATAGAAACAAAAGGGATGATGTTCAGAGATTGATAAGAAACAAGTTTGAGGATGTAAGCAGAGACCAAAATCAATTAACTATATTATGTATTATGAAATTTAGATTTAATCACTCCCTATGTAATAATCACCAAAGAATATATTGGATGAAAAGGGTAACAATTTTATTTTGGGCAAGGTAAGTTGGAAATAGCAGCATCCATGTGGAGAGGTCCAGCACACAGATACGTGAGTGAGAAGTTTAAGGAAGAAGAGTGAACCGGCAGTCGAAATTTGGGAATGATTAGCTAGTCGAGAGTAGGTGTGGTCCCCTCAGGAGAAGACAGTAGCATGAAAACTGCCAGCCCAGAAAATACACTTGAGCTCCCCAGCATTGAAGAGGGAAGAGGACAGGACTCCACAGAAGAAGAGAAACAATAGTTGGAGAAAGCATCCCATCACAGAACTAAGGGAGTGGAGAAATTAAAGAGGGGACTGCTCATAACCAGAGGTCAGATCATCAGGCACAGGACCTCAGTATCTTCACACTAGACTAATTGAGGCAGAAAGAAGCCAAATTAGATTGAGAAGTAAATTGGAAGGTTAGAAAGTAAAGGCAGTGATTTTCTACTGTTTTCAAGAAAGTTTGAATCTCACTGAGGTGGTTTGAATTCCAGCTCTGCCACTTACCAGTTTTAAAACCTTGGACGAGTTCATCTGTTTTCTTCAACCTTTTTTATCGGCACCGGGAATTGAACTCACAACCTCGCACCTGCCAGGGCAGGCGCTTCAGCCACTGAGCCAAACTCCCAGCCCTTGTTTTCTTCATCTTTAACAGGGGGATCATAATACCTACCTTACTAGGTTTTCTATGAAAATTAAGAAAATTCATATATGGAAAGCATTTTTTGGAAAATACCTTTACTCTACACATGACAAATGTTAACTATTATGATTATTAAGGAAAGAGAGACTGATAGCTAGAGGAAGGATGAGGAACTGATTTGTAGTTTGACTTTTTGTGGATGAAAGAGGAAGAGAGGGGTTCTGCCTTCCTATTAATAACTGAGGGTAAGTAACTGGGCTAATCCTCAGATTTTAACCTCTATAATTAACCAAACCAAGAAGCAAAAACTTGTTTAGAAAATGTATTGGTCTTTTAATGTTTGTTTGCACGTAACTCTTTGGGACACAGTGGCCATTGAACTTTCCTATAGGAAAGAAAAAGGAGTTCGTATTTACCGATCTGCTAAGGTGTTGTACCTATGGCCTCACAAATAATGCTATGCAAGCTTTCTACTGCTGAGTTAAAGAATCATTTAAAGAACCATCTTTGAAAAGAAGAATTCGGCAGATAAATTTGTAAAATGAAACTAGTTAATAAAATGCTTGCCAGCATTAAGAATTATTTAGATCCTTTTTTGTTGTCAAATGTGTTAAGTTTACCAACATTTCTGGCAAAGAAATCGTCCCTCATGTGATGGAGTTGTTATTTTGTGGATCACTGTTTGTGCATGGGCCAGTGACGATTTGATTGGTTTTAGACCAGGTCTAAGCAAATGTTTCTTATCTGTCTTAGCCTCTAGTTTTTCCGGAAAATACATGTACTGTAAACCTATCCCAAAAAAAAGTGGCTTCGTATGTGTGTTTATATACTTATGTGTTGATAATTGTAGGCATGGTCAGTCTTCTCTGTGTAGATCTTTGTAACATGCAGTGTTCTCCTTTCTCTGTTGAAGCGCTCTCCATCCTGTACTCCAGCTAGCAAAGGCAGACGTGTAAGAGACTATTGCACTGTGTGTACTCATCCCGATGCCCTCTGCCTCTAAGCCTTTGCCTGTGGTTGCAGAACATGTGAACATTTGTGTGATGTATTATTATCCTGGCTGCATGCTTTGTGCTGCTGCTTCTGCTATTGCTAATCTGCTTTCCTGTATTTTTTGCCTTTTTGCTTATTTTTGTTTGGTGTTGGCTGCAAAGCTTTAGGAATGTTCATGTAAATTTCTGTAGCCAAACTACTAAAATAATAAGATATATTTTTTTGTTTTGATTAGGGACAGAAAAATGATTCTAAATATGCTTTATGATTAAATACAAATAAATGATTTTCTAAATAACAATATAATACAAGCAAATACATAAATTTTTAGACTTTTAGAAAGAAAACTTGATAATTTATATAAAATTCAGAAAAGATTTGGGACAATTTATCTACCTTATTGAGTATGGTTTTATGGAAACAAGTTTTCAAGAAATCTTGAGAATTTTTTTCATTTGTTTTGAATATGGTTCAAAGGAATCCTCCTAAATGTCTTGTGGGTATAGGCTTGGAAAAATCATGTTAATAATAAACTCTGTTTATTCTAAAGTAATTCCAGCTTTTTAAAAAAGCCATGAATTCTTCATGTATATATTATTAGCAGACTGTAAAGTACTTCCTACTAATGCTAGCTCCATGTTTCGCAATTAGTGGTTCCATCACTACTTCACTACAAGATTTTCATAGTCCAGTGTAAGGAATCTCCATGTAGAAATGTCTCAAATTTTTACACATCAGCCTCTGTCCTAAAAGCAGCTATACACACATGTATACTCTGCAGCATAGAAGCAATAGGCTTGCTGGTACTCATATTTTCATATACTACTAAAAATAGTAACTTTGGAAAGCCATTGTGATAGATACAAGCTTTTAACTTTTACCTGTCAGCTTCATGATCATCAGGATTGATCAACACCTTAAATCCAGAGTTCTTTGGTATAGAAAGTTCTAGATCAGGTAATGATCTGGTTTGTGAAAGGTATGGGAGGTAGTAGGGTGGCCTGTTGATTCCTATGCTTTTTCTGATGTGATGTAGGGCTGGTTGTCACATAAAGATAAATAGTACTTGTATCACATTTTCAGACTACTGTTTAATAATGAATAAACAGTTCAGTTATCACTCTTATGTCCAGGAAAATTATGAGATCAGTTGATATTATTGAGATCTATGATTGCTGACTCAATTGATTTCTTGTTTGGATTTGTGAGTTAAAATTGTTAGATTTTTTATCAAATCTAAGTATACATTAACTATTTCATATAACCTCTATAGGGGAAGACCAAAATATTATTATGTCCAGTTGTATTAGATTCAAATCATCAGCCTGTGAATTGAATTAATTTATAACTTTTTAAAGAGATTGTAATTCAAAAAGGTTTTGTTTTCTGGTTAATTCTACTATGGATTAAGTACATCTCATATGCCATGCAGACTTTGGGAATTGGCCACCTAGAACATATCTATCAATTATGAAAGAAGGAAAACTGTTTGGAGAAATGTCTATTATAAGGTCTCTACTTTTAATTCTAAGTCTTTCATTTGTCAGATATCAAAAAGCAAAATTTAGCCCAGACCTATGTACTTAAAATTATGTATGATTCTTTTTCCATTCAGAGATAGTAGGCTTCGTTATCTGCTTTCCTAGCTTCTTTCAGTTTTTCCTGGACTACATATCAGACAAATAAAAAGTCAACCAGTAAAAAGTAGTAATGTGTGTGAAGGAAATAGTTAAATAATTATGAATCATTCAGTAATTAAATAGAAAATATCTTAGTGGCATAGTGAGAAACATTACTAGTCTCTGGGACATGAGTATATTATTCCATTAGGATGCAAATAGTTACCATTCTCAACAGTGGTCTTGAATCTAAAAGTGAAGTGTGACTTCATGTTATATACCAAGTTTTTAGGTAAATAAATATGCAGTACTAGCCGGGCATGGTGGCGCATGCCTTTAATCGCAGCACTCGGGAGGCTGAGGTAGGAGGAACGTTGTGAATTCGAGGCCAGCTTGGGCTACAACGCAAGTGAAAGGCTGGCCTGAGCTACATAGTGCGACCCTGCCTCAAAAAACTAGCGCTGGGAGTTTGGCTCAGTGGCTTAAGCGCCTGTCTGGCAGGCGTGAGGCTATGAGTTTGATCCCCGGTGCCACAAAAAAAATAAATAAACAAATAAATAAATAAATATGCAGTACTTATATAAACTTAAGTCCTTTCACTATGAAATGTCATAGAAATGATGAAGTATCACTAAATAATGTTTGCCATATCCTTACTTTTACTATTTTGCCTCACTTACAGTTTGAATACTTTAGTTCTTTATAAGTGGTGTTATTTAATATTAAGTATAATATAAGAAAGATTTGTTAGGAATAGTATTTTAAATGTGTGAATAAAAATGGATAGAGTTCTGTAGTACTTCCCTTAATAGTGAAAAACATTGAATGTCTCATTTCAAGTGGTTCCTTTCAAATCTGGAACAGAGATTATAAAAAGCCAATGTGTGGGTTAACCTTCTGTTATGTTTTCTTATAAGTTTTATTAATTCTCTAGATATTCACATCTATATATACATATATTGAAATAACTTGAGAAATTTCCTTACTGACATCCAAATTATATTATTTGTAACTAGGAATACAATTTTAGTCATAACCTTCAGTAATTTGTTGTTATAATGTATTTTAGGAAGATATGTTTATTACTTGCAAATAATACAGAGGATTTAGCTCAATGGCGTAAGTGTCTGCCTGGCAGGTACAAGGTTATGAGTTCAATCCCCAGTACAAAAAAAAAATAAGATTGTGTTGTTAATACAAAATTATTAAATTACTTGTCTTTTGCTTACAAAATACTTCTAAGTGAATGACACAGAAAAAAATTGATAAAAATAATTTTTTTCTGAACTTGAGCTTTATGCAGTATTTACCAATACAAACAACAGATGCAAGCTGTCTTTTACTAGATTGACCATTTATAATCTGTACCAAGTTTTGAGAGCCTTCACTTTAAAACAAAGTTTCTTTTTAAATATAACTATTTGTACAAATCTGTATTTTTTGGTGCATAGAGAAGACTTCTTGATACATTTTCAAGATAAATAGGTTTGGTTCTTTTTATAATTTGAGAAATTCTGAATAAGTATGTAACCTAAGAATCAGACAAGTGCTTGATTGTGGTCAGAAAAAAGAGTTTTCTATTTTATTGTACTACAGTAAGTCCCTGACTTACAAACAGTTTCATTCTGGGAAAATTATTTGAAAGTTAGATTCATTCATAAGCTGACAAAGTGAGTCTTAATACAGTACACCTGTGAAAGTTCACAACTCCATATTCATAAATTGGGGACTTAACTATATTCTAGAAATACATCATGCAGATCTTTACAAGAAATATCCTGTTAGGTTAAGGGAATATTGTGGACTTTTTATGTAACATGCATTGTAGACAATATCACAGATATTCAGCTTTTCTACTTTTTTTGTTAAGTAAAAATGATACTAGAGCTCTGGCGGGCTGGGAACAACTAGATCCAAGCCTCTCCCGTGAGTCAGCGCCATTCGTGGACCGCGGTTAGGGAGAACAATGGCTGCAGCACCAAACAAGCCCAGTCTGGGAACATGGGCCTCTGGCAGACTGGAAACAGCCAGACCCCAGCCCCTTCCAGCACAAGGGTTGGCAGACAAGAAGTAATCCCCCACCCACCCAAAGTGACCAGCTTATCCAGAGAAACAAAGGCTGTGGTGATAGCTATTGAGATGAAATGCAATTGGATGCCTGTGGTGTTTTGATATTTCACTAACATTGCAGGTCTAGGACCAGTGGTCTGATGTAGGTTCAGAGGATGTCACTAAGCAGTGTGTCTTCTGAGGGGGTCTCCTTCTGAGGGTTGCAACCATTGTTGATTCCCTATGGTTTTGTTTTGAGGTCCTATGTTGTTTCCATTGTTTTGTTGTGTTGGGTTTTATTCTCTTTTGTTTTGTTTGATTATGTTAAATCCCATGACAAGAGAAGTTGTTTCAAGGATAGCAAGATATATTATGGCAATTTTGGATCTTTTATTGGCTTGTTTTGAAGTCCTTTATCACATTCATTGTTTTGTTTTTATTGTTTCTATTCTGTTCTGTTTGACTTACACTATGTCTGAAGTTATCTGCAGCTATTTTGAAGACATCAAGGGGCATTATGGTAACTACTGTTAATTTCATAATGTTTTGAAGTCCTGTATCTCTTACACTGATTTGTTTTGATTGCTTTTATTCTGTTATATACTCTTTAAAATAAAAAAATAAAAAAGTAAAAATGATACTACATACAGTAGATGTCTCAAATACCTATTCATCAGAAAAACTCATTAAACGTTTACTTAGGAAAAAATAGTTGCTTAAAACTGGAAAAGGGGGCCTATATAAAATATTTCTTTTTACTTTTTCTCAACAGTTTGCAGCTTACCAATATTGAGTGAATTGGTATACTCTGTTAATGTTTGTTCCCAGTGTCTTTCTTTGGACAATATTAAAATGTACTGTGCAGTAAATACTAGCTGTTTATTGTTTTTTGCTATTTTCCCTTTATCATTCTTTTTATAATCACAAATCCCGTTATTAACATCTGCTTTTGATGCATAGTAACTTTTGCTTCATTATTAATTCAATTAATTGTTTATACTCACTGCTGCATTTTTCATGCATGAAGAATTTTTTAATTTCCATGGTTTAAATATAATAGTGATAATATTGTTTCAAAGATTTTAAAATCATTATATAAAAATAACTAGTGTTATTTATTAGCTACTTTACTGCCATACTATATCTGAATCATTACCAGTTAATTATTAAAATTAATTTAAAACTGTCTTCAATTTTAGCATGTAATAATTGAATATTCTGAAAGTTTAATTGAATTAATTGCTTTTTAATGGTTAGAATAAGCCACTGATTACAAATGCCTGGTAAGCATTAATAGTTAAAATTAGTATCTTCTTGAATACCACAGTTCTGTTTGTGATAATTAAAACTTTGATGAATCTGTAGAACTGTATTTTTCTTATTTCTGTAGTTAAACCACAGTTGAGATATTTATTTATACTGGCAATAATCTGGGAAGTAAATGAAATATTAAAATTTATTAATGTTATTAGCTGTCTACTTCTAGTAGTCTTGTAGAAGACTTAGACTTTTTTTATGGATGTTCAAACTTTTTTTGCCATGAGTTTAATCATCTTTATCAGGTATCCTTGTGTTTATGAGAAACATAAAAAAGTGAAAGTAAAGTGATAATTTTGCAATTATATATGCATAGTAGGTTTTTTTAATTCATTGTAAATGGCATAGTTCAACTTTTTAATATGCTAAATTAATGTCACCTTCAAAATACTCTAATATATTTGCTTTTAATGTTTTAAAAGAAAATGAATTTTTTGTTTAATCTGAATTGATTTTTACATTAAGAACATAATGCTATAAAAATCATAATTTTCATTTCATTAGAATTATTATTGGCTTATTTTAAGTAGTTCCTACTTCTGAGTATAACCAGGTTTTACCTCATCTAGCTAAGAAAATTATTTTAAAATCTGTCATTATTTGTATTGTTCTCTTTTATTTTTATTGAAGAGTACAATTTAGTTAAAAGGAAAAGACTTAACAAGTGACAGCAGTTCTTCAGAAGAGCTGAAGATACATGATAAAAGCTTTCCAGAGTCAGTAATTTGTGTAATCACAGATTAAATGGGTAGTGAATTTTTCCTTCCCAGGCATCCTGCTGTCATAATGTCACATTTTCAGAGGGTCTCACGCTGGTAAATGTTTTAACTGCCCACTTTGGACTGGGTAGAGAGGTGAGGGACCCTGTAAGGGATGCTGATGTGTTGCAGACATCTGTTAGATCACATACTAACAAAAGGACTTAAAGCAGCATGTGCTAATTTTAGTACAAGACATTATAAACTGGTATGCTCAGCTGCTGTCCATACATCATCACATGGTGCAAGGAGTAAGCCTGCTGTCAGACTTCAGCAAGTTCTTGCCTTATCAGGTTGTTTACGTTGAAGCTAGTGTTTTTGGATAATGACACATCCCTAACGTGAATATTCAAACTGAAGTTTGTTAGCCTTGTTTCTCAAGAAATGTTATGATTCTGCCTTACAGACATTTGCTAAGAGCTGCACATTGTTTAAAGTGATTTCTTGGGTTTTTTCTTCCTGACTTATTTTCCTAGACTGATCCTGTTGAGGACACTTATGTACGGAACCCGAGCATCAAGTTTTACAACCAGTCAAGGTCCACATCTCCTTCCACATCTAGTGAAGCTGAGCCAGTTAAGGTGCCTCATTGGAGCAACTTTGCTCCCCAACTTTGCACTTGTGTCAGGAAAGAGGGAATTGTAAAAAAGGGAACTCTGTCTAATCAAATACATTGTGTCATAAATTATAGTTTATTGGAGATTATTACATTTAACTGATAATGTATACAGGAATGGAAAATAAAGTAGAAAATTGTTCCCAAATATTCACCTCAAATAGGCAAAAATTGTATTGACTATATAGTTTTTTTTTACTTAGAGAACTATGTAGAACAGAGCAGAGATTTATATAAATGCTGGAATTACCATATGCACTGTAGGCATTTTGGCCGTGAGGTGCCATTCTCATGTTTTAATTCTTCTAACTTAGTAACCCATGGTATAACTTACCTGTTACATCATAAGCACAACTTAAAACTAAAACTGCCACTCCTGGCTATTTATTCTCACTGCTATATCAGCCATCGGCATTCAGTCACCTAAGTCAGTCCTTTTAACAGTACACAAAAATCCAAGTTGTGTTTATATTTCATGTTAATCAGTGCTTTAAACTGCCACTTGGCCTGTTACAGCAGCAAGTCAGAAGAGTGGGCTTTGCCTCAGCTTATCTGTCCCGCCGCACAGTGAAGTCCCGCTTCTTCATGGAGCATCACACACTTCAAGCTTGGCTCCTTGGCTTCTCTCCTGTAATCTCCAGAGCCGGGTCTAACTTCCCACCCAAGTGAACAAACACCCAGTCTGAGGAGCTGTCTGCAGTGAAGTGCAAGCTGCAGACAGGCTCTGAGTTGTGTCCCTCTGATAGAGCCCTCCAATTAAGTTGATGAGACCCTCTGATTTTCTAGTTACAATTGTTTTAATATTTGGAGTTAATGCTGTTTTACCTTAAAGACAAAATATTTTAAGCATACCCTTGTAACTGTCACCCACAGATTTAACAGATACAAACATTTTGTCCTATTTTTTTCAAAGAAAATATTCCAGAAACAGTTCAGATTTCTTCCCCTGTACCATTCCCCTCTCTTCTTTCTCAGACATACTTAAATATAGCTGATGTGCATTCTGCCTTCCTTGGTTTTACATGTTTATTTGTATTCATAATCAACATGTGGTAATGTTTGTCACGTATTTAAAATTTATGCAAATGTCACCTGTATCCTTCTGCAACTTCTTTTCATTTTAAGTGTGCTTTTGAGGTTTATTTATATAGACACATGTCCATTTAATTCATTTATTCTAACTGCTGCATTATACTTTATTGAATGAATATGCCACAGTCATTTATCCATTCTTCTATTGTTGGATATTTAGGTTGCTTCCAATTTTTTTATTACTACAATCAGTGTTGCAGTGAACATCCTGGTATCTATCTGCTTTGGAAAATTTGCAGTTTGTTTAGCATATATAAGCGGAATTATTGGGTTATATGGTATGTGAATTTTCAGCTTTCACTAGATCTTAACACATTGTTTTCCACAGTGGTTGGTCCCATTTTGACTCCCACCAGCAGAGTGAGAGTTCCCCATTTCTCCATATTCTTATGTACCCTTGGTACTGTCAGACATTAACTTTTGCCAATTTGATGAGTGGCATTTTTTTAAATTTGCATTTTTTCTATTTCCTAATATTCTTCAGCATCTTTTTGTTTCTTGACTGTTGATGATTTACTTGTTCATATCCTTTGCCCATTGTTCTATTGAATTATTTTTCTTGATTTTTTTCATTTATTTTGTGAAGTGTTCTATATATATTTTGAATATTAATTCTTTGTCACATATATGGATCATAAATATTTCCTCCCAGTCCATGGCTTATTTTTTAACTTTATTTGTGGTATCTATTTGTCTTGTAAATCTTTCTTTTTTAAGTAGTCAGTTTTATCTATTATTTCCTTTATGACTTCTGTTTTTGTGTCTTTTTAAAGCAGATCTTTCCCATGCAGAGATTATAAAGATTTTCTTCCATATTTTCTTCTAAAAGTTTTAAATTTTTGCTCATGTGTGTTTAGGACCTTACTCAAGCTGAAATTTATTGTTATGAATAATGGGAAATAATTTAATCTCTTTTTGCCACATAGACAACTGACTCTCCTTTATTTCCCGTCCTTTGATTTGTATGCTTTTTAGGCCTGATTTTGGTGGGGTTCCCTGTTCTCGCCACTGTTCTTTGGATTATTCCTGTGCCAACACATTTTCTTAGTTACCATAACCCTAAAACAATTCTTGACATCTGGCATGGTGATCCACCCCCCACTCAATTTATTCTTTTTCTTCTTGACCCTTTAGTTTTCCACATTACTTTTAGGATTAGCTTATCAAGTTCCATGTGGGACTTTTGATTGGAATTGCGTCACTTTTTAGATTTATTCAACGATAATCAACATCTTCATGATAATAGGCATTTCCGTCTATGAACAAACATAGTGTGCATAGTAGCTGTTTTTACATCTTTCAATAAAATTTCATTACTTCCAGTATACTCCATACTACTTATTAGATTTATTCCTAGATACCTTAACCTTTTTGTTGCTGTGGTGTGTGGGATTCTTTTTAAATACATTTTTTTATTGTGCTTTGCTGGTCTTTATAAACTCTGTTGGTCTTATAGCCTGCACTTTTGCTTGACTCTTAATTTTAATAATTTCTCTTGAACTTTCTACAGAATACTAATGATAGTGTTGTTCCCTGTTAATTGTTTTTCATTAATTTTTATGTAGATTGTCAGTGTTTTTATTGAATTTCTGTACTTCTCAAATGTTA
The DNA here is from genome assembly GCA_004363535.1 of Dasyprocta punctata. Lineage (NCBI taxonomy): Eukaryota > Metazoa > Chordata > Mammalia > Rodentia > Dasyproctidae > Dasyprocta > Dasyprocta punctata. Next base: position 13,275 of record RJWM01005699.1, read on the forward strand.
AGTTTTTAGGTTGGATTCAAAATTTTTTCAAATTGTTCAAAAGTAAAATTTAGACTAGAACTAAAATTACAATTCAAAGAAAACAGAGAAACTCAACTAAATGCCATCTTAACACTATAGTCTGTTTTTGGAGGTTATATAGTAACAGGCAAAGAGGGACCATCTATTTATCTTTCAATATTTTAAAATATTCTGTAACTTTATGCAAGGATTAGCTGGGGCTTTTTCTTAATTATTTGCTTAACATCCTAAAAGTAAGTTCCTCATGTCTTTTTTTATGTTTTATTAATGTCCTTTTTCCTACAATGACATCCAATAAAATCACTGATTCTTTTCATTCAAAGATACATCTTATCCTATAAAATAAAACTTTTTTACCTACTAATAAAGATATGGTTTGTAGCTAAATTTGTAGGGAATTTAGAATTCCAATAATATTAAATAATTTAACTCCTTTATTTGGAAAATTAATTTTTCACAAAAATTTCACTGATTTCTATCTGTGTATTCAGAACCAGAGTTACATTTGTTATATATAATATATCTTCTGAATGTGGAAGTCAGGTATTTAAAAATAATCTTCTAAATATTTTGTTACAAATTTTGTTAAAACTCAGATACTTTTTTAAAGATCAATATGGCAAGTTCAGATGATTATGAAAATAGCTTCATTTTTATGTAGGCTACCAGCTATAACTGTTTTGTTTTCCTATGGATTTTCTTTTTCAAAATATTTATTTTTAAATTTCCAGATTGGAATAACATTTACTAATTGGGCAAATATTTCATTTGTAGATATTGCAGGCTGAAAATTAAGTTACCAATACAGTGAGAGCTTTAATTTGTGATTAAGTGGTAGAACTTGTTGCCTTATTGTTTTTATTTACTTTGGTTTCTCACTAATTGTGTTTGAAATAAATGAAGTTTTTCATGGCATTTATTTCTTTTTTACTTCCCCTGGTTCAGATTGCAGACTGTGCTCCACTTCCAGTTCACACACCAACCTTAAGGAAAAAGGGCGGTCCTGGTTCAACTGGCTTTCCACCTAAGGTATTCGATCTATTCCAAGCGTAGTGTGATCCCTCAAAACATGAGAATAGATTTCTTCTGCTTTGTGTATTACCTGTGATTGAGATACTGATTTCTTCAAAGTTACAACAACAAAAAAGAAAAACAGAACTGGGAAAGAAAATAAATTCCCTTTGAGTAGAAATAATCATCACTGATAAAGGAAAAAGAGTGTATGTTTCTTTTTCTTTTTATCTTAAGTTCAGTGTTTCAAAGTTTGTTAAAGTAAGGAGTGATGTTTCCTTTGGGTACTCCTGACTGTTGCCTGAGGAAGGCCTTAAACGGAGGCCACTCCTACAGTCATCCATTCTACTCAACATGACTATGACTAGAATAAGCACAATAAATATTCTAAAGAGATAAAGTAATATGAGGAAGAGTAAAGTAGTTGTAAGAAAAAATACATTGGAAATATTTGACTTTGAAGAAAGATACTAGCTGAAAGAGAAGAATCTCAATAGATGGCTTTAAAAGTAGAATGAAAAGAATAGATACAATAGAAAAACAATGTAGTGATGTGTAAAGTAAGATAAAAATATGAAAGTTAAGATATATATGATGTAAGTAGTGTCAACATCAATATAGTAGGACTCTGAAAAAGAAAGAAAAAATTGGAGATGGGACCAATTAAGGAAATAATGACTTAAAATTTCCCCAGATTGAAGATGAAAAGTCTATTGAAAGACATCATTAGATGCTAATAAATATAGATAGGAAAAACACATACCTCGGTACATTTTAATAATATTTAAGGTATCATAGGTAAAAAAAAAATTCTAAAGACTTTCAAAAAGAGCAAATCATTGTGTAAAAGAATAAAAGTTAAGTTGGTATCTGGCTTCTCGACTGCTACGCTAGAAACAATGAAGAAATATGTTCAAGTATTGAAGAATCTAAAAATTTGGACCTAATTGTACTATCACTGAAATATGAGAGCAAGTTAAAAATATTTTTGAGTATGCAAGAATTTAGCATGTTAGTATGCAAAACCCCTGTGGCACAGTGCCTGCCTGGCAAGCATGAGGTCCTGAGTTCAATTCCTGGTAGCAAAAAAAAAATTTTTAATTAAAAGTACATAAAAGTAATCTTAAATTGCTTCATGAAGAAGAGAAGAGGCAATCATGAAGGATTTGGTAAACAGGGTGAATGGATATTTTAAAGAACTTTACTGTGATCTACAACAACCAAAGAAAAATAAATACATTTTCAAAGCAGATCTAAATAAAACACAGTAGAAAATGAGTGTAAAGATCTGGTGAGGTGAGTATGCTGGTGTACTTGTCTTGTCTGAAGAGAAAACGTAGAGACAGTATACTTTGGTGTTTAACAAGGTAAATTCCTGGCAAGAAAAAATGAAAGTTAAGATAATTTAGTGTACAGATGTTAACCTAAGTGTCAACATCTGTACACTAAATTACAGTCTCATACTAGCTCTATGAGGTTGAGCATGCTGCTTACCTTTCTCTGTTTCTCTTCATCAAAAAATGATGATAATTACAGTATCTATTTTATTGGATAGTTTTAAGTTTTAGACAAGCTTAGTGTTTATAAAGCAGTTAGAGCTTTGTCTAGCACAGTATGTATCAAATGTTTAAATAAATTTTGATAACTCAGAAAATCAAGTGTGCATCTTAAATTGAAGAGAGTAAATAGGAGATTAACAAGTAAAAGTACTATAACTTTCAAACCTATAGAAGGAAATGTTCATTGAAAGAAGACAGGAAAGAAAAAAGAGAATAAAGGAAAACATGGTAACCTAGTACTCTTACCATGTAATAATTTATCTCAAATACAGTGGATTTAAGCAACCCTTTTTCAATGCTCACGATGTATTAGGTTATGGATTTGGGGAGGGTTAACTTCAGAAGTGCTCTTTATGGGCCTCCACGTCGCTGTAGATAGAGGTCAGCTGAGTCTGGTGCCATCTGAAGGTTCATCTGAATATTCCATTCCTTTGCCAGGCAGTTGACGCTGCTATTTGATCAGCTACTTATGATCTCTGCAGCACAGCAGTTTCTCCTAAAATGATCACACTCGAAAGAATCATATAGAGGCTGATTGCTGCTGGCTTAAAGCAGAGTTCTATGGAAAGGTAAAAAATAAAGGGAAGTAGAGGTCTCAGATTACAGAAAAGAAGTTTAAGGTATAAAACATTAAAGCTGCAAGCCACGTGTGGTGGCACATGCATTAAACCCAGCACTGGGAAGGCTGAGGCAAAAGGATCACTGCAAATTCAAGGCCAGCCTGATCTACATGGTGAGACTCTATCTAAAAAAAATAAAATGAAATGTTCAAAAGGAGATATTGTATAAAGGGAATAATAGATAAAAAAAGAGATACAATGAACGTGAGTGTAAACTGACCTAATGATAAAGCTACATAAATCAAGAACCAAGATTACTAAAGGAAGAAGCAGATTACATACAGATTTAAAAATTTTAATGTAACTTGTCACACAAACAGGGGAAGAAATATAATACAGAGGGTAGAGGATTAATATCTACATCCATAAAGAGCTTTTCTAAAACAAGATAATAAACTACAATTGTAGGAGAGTCTTAAGTTCACTAGAAGTTGGGAAGAAGCAAAATAAAGCAATAAAGAAGTTTTCTTAGGCATTTATGACATGTCTCCATTAACAAATTCTGTTATATAGTATAACAAATAGGAGTAAATGCTACCTTTTCAAAAGCAATCTAAAAACATTTTTGAGTAAAAATATATGCCAGCACACCTTTAGAACCCAAAAGAGGTCCTTGGAACTTTGTAGAAAAGTCTTATTTTGATTTTTGAGATGAGGTCTTGCTACGTTGCTCAGGCTGGCCTCAAACTCCTGGGCTCAAGTGATCCTCCTGCATCAGCTTCCTGAGTAGCTGGAACTGCAGGTGCATGCCACTCTTCCCAGCTGGCAGCCTAGTTATTGAAGCTCCCCCCCATTAATGATTAAAATATTTTCCCATGAACTCCAAAATGTAGAAACAAATCACTAGCATCTAGAAGACATCCATGGTATTTAAAGCTAGATGAAGGAAAGCTGAGGGAAAGCAGAGACTTGGAGCCATGAAATTCCCAAACTACCATTAGGTACTGCTGGGAAGTTTTGACAACAGCAACAACATACTGTGAGGGTACTTCACAAGCTCTTTTCCAGAGTGAGTGTGAAGAGACATGATTGAAGGAAGAAATGGCAGTCCCGGAGTTAGGAATTCTCCAGGCTAACAAATCAGAGTGCCTTCCAGATCAAAACCCTGTCCACAGGAAAACAGTTTAGGAGTAGATTCAGACTTGAGCAGGTCAGGGAACACAAGAGAAAGTTCAGGCAATAAGGGGATAAAGTTACCAAAATGTAAGATCATTTTAAAATTTTTATGATTTTATGAAAATAACAGAAAAGGGAATCTAGAGCCATAGAGCTAGAAAAATTATCCTGGCCCACAACTCCTTGCAGAACACAGACTATTTTATTATTAACTTTGTAATTGCTGCTGGAGTTCCCAGGCACCAACCAGAAGTACAGACAGCGTGCCAGTATTTTCTGTACATCTCAGTTTAATGGAATCAATACTCTTGGAATTAGTATTAGTATTGTCACCTAATGTTTGTAATTTCACATCTGATTTTCATTTGAAGTCACAAAGAAAGTCTCCTTTATTTTCTCCTATATCTATGTTTTTGATTTTGAAATTAATACATGCACGCAGTTGTAAAAGTAATAGAAGTCTAATACTTACAAGAAAAACAAAACCATCTCTTTGCCCAAGTCCTTCCTAGCAGCACTTTCTTTTAGTTTTGTAATACATCTCCCTGCTTTCTTCCATATTAAGGATTGAACCAATGCCTACCACCGAGGTCACTCTCTACACCCAGCATCTACTGTCTGCTATAGTTTTCATTGGCTTTGTAGTTTCTGGCACATTCTTATTTTTTGCTAAGATACTTCCTTTTTTTCCTTATAATAATTTTGTGTGGGATTCAACTATATCTCTTCAGCTGGTCATTTGTAAGTGAAATGAGCAAGTCTGTGTTCTGCCTAGAATAGAACAGAATTTCAGTGCTGCTTTGAAACTGACAAAGACCTAAGAAACTTCTAGAATAGAATGGTTTGAGGTTGGACCAGAGGTCGTGACCACTTAAAATTCCAAGGTTTCACTCTATTCCCTGACTAATAATGGTAATCAGATCATTCTACTTTTTAAAAAATGTTTTTTCCTTCATTTTTTTTTTTTCAGTACTGAGGGTTGAACCCAAACCCTTTGCTCTGAGCTGTATCCCTCACCCTTTGTTTGATTTTGAGACAGGGTCTCACTTTGTCACTAAGTTGCCCAGTCTCCTGCCTTAGCCTCCCACAGTGTAGGGATCACTGATAAGGCCCACACACCCCACTGGTTTTTTGTTAATACGATGTTTATCTCAACTGAAATAAGAACTACTTCATAATAGTTTTTTTTTTAATCAGAATTAACATTTATTGGTATACAGAAAATTTTTATTGGTTTAAATTAAGTCATATGTATAAAAAAGAAATAGTTGACCAAATTTGTTTCATAGAGAAGTAAGTGTTTTTTGGATGCTTGTATATGCCAGTCATTGTTTGAAAGGTTTCTCCTATCATACTCATTTAACTATCCTCTGAAGAAGACACTATTGTGGGCCCTGTTTTATGATGAAAATGAGACACAAAAGACTCAAATGTAACTTGCTCCTGAGTTCACACAGCAGTGTAGAGAAAGGACTATTGTAATCTGTGTATAATTAAAACATGCTAAGAGGCAATTAGGAGAAGACAAGAGTGTTCCAAAGACATGAAGTCTCCTTGGCTTACCACCATGTAAATCAACCAAGACTTAGAAATCTTTAGCTACTGACTTTTCAGTAAGGAATTATATCCTGCCATCTGTCTCAAGAATAATATGAGTGTATTTTTATCTGCTCAAGTATGATACTTCCTTTTTCCATGGGAGAAAACAGATTTTATTACTTATTCTCGCTCCCAGAAAATGAAATTCAAACCGGGCGTGGCAGCACACGCCTTTAATCCCAGCACTTGGGAGGCTGAGGTGGGAGGAGCATTGTGAGTTCGAGGCCAGCTTGGGCTACAACGTGAGCGCAAGGCCAGCCTGAGCTACACAGTGTGACCCTGCCTCAAAAAACTAGGGCTGGGAGTTTGGCTCAGTGACTTGTGGAGTTCAATCCCCGGTGCCGCAAAAAAAAAAAAAAAGAAAATCAAATTCATGATGTACAGTAGAAACAAGAATGCTATATACTTTCTTCTTCCTAAGAAAGTATAAACATATAAAACTGTGTTTATATAGGTATAAGTTTACAAAATTTCACTTAAGTTTTTGCTAAAGAGTAAGTTTTTAAGTCAGGTAGTATTGGTACATTTTAGATACACGTATGATCACATTCATCATAGAGAACTTGTTACCTGTACATGATATAACTTGATTCTATTTTCCATTTCCTCATCTTCCCTTCAACGCTTTCTCTCCTCCCCACTTACAAAAGCTTTGTTTCCATTTTTTCCTATGCTAAAGAATAATTTGAAGAATTTCCAGAAATCCTGAAACCAAGATTTATTAGCAAAACCAAAACAATAAATTATCATTTAATGTTTTGTACAGTATTTTAGTTTAATCTAACTCATTGTTGTCTAATAAAACATTTAAGTAGCATAAACTAAGATGTAAAAAATGGAAAGAATTCGTTGTGTGCAGAAAACATTCTAGGAGGTAGCATATGCATAGGGACTAATTAACATTAAGGAAATCCTTAAATAATCAATGTACATATGTTTATCAACTTGTTTTACAGCGCAAGACTCACCAGTTTTTTGTAAAATCCTTCACTTCTCCCACCAAATGTCATCAGTGTACCTCTTTAATGGTGGGTTTGATAAGACAAGGCTGTTCATGTGAAGGTAAGAACAGAATAGAAATAAAATATGACTTGTTTAGGTGCTACTTTATTTGTTTTAACGTTTACTGCTTAAATTGTAACCTAGTAACTGCTCTCTTTAAAAGGCATTCTCTGTTTGTTTAACTTAATTGTTTTCTCTGGATAATAAGATTGTAAACAATAAACTGAGCACCTTGCTAAAATCTGTTGAATGGTGGCAATCTATATAACAGAAGGCATGAAAGATCCTTGGATCTATTGATTTAATTATAACATTATTAGAGAAATCACTGAAAAGTAGGCAACACTGTGCTTTTTCAGAAATACTAAATGTCTGCCACAATGCCTCAAAAGATAGTTACTGCTAGTGTTAATAACAGAGATTTCTTCTTCCCTGTTCATTGATGTATCTGTTGCGTGTTTGTTACAAGCTTACTCTGTGCTGCTAGGCCCTGGGGTTGAAGTAGTGAATGAGGGAAGGAGATCTGCCCTCACTGAACCAGCTCACATTCCAAGAGTTGAGGGAGAGAGCGTTAGGGGCCATTGAAACAGAAAAAGTGTATTTGTTTGGATACCACTTTATGTTTCCCAAGGCCTCCAATATAAAAGTTACTTAAATTATAATGGAATATATTATTTGTGACTGCTTTAGAAATACATTTTTTAAACAAATGACATATGCCATAACAAAACTACCTTGTATATGATTTTCTGGCATATCTTATTAAAAAGACAAGAAAATAGTTGCTAATTCAAATTTTAATACTAGTTTCTGTTTCTTAGTTCTTCTGCTATTAGTATTGGAAAAACCTTAAAAAGTCCTTTAAGAGGACTTTAAAATTGTCGTTATGCCCGACATCAGGTTCATGTGTTCTCTGTATAATACACCCGCAGTTAGCCTATATTTAACTACTTTGAGGAAAGGGGAAATTAACAGCTTACTAAGGCAATGCATTCTACATTTGATCAGTTCTCAGAAGTGAAGTGGAAGATTTAGACTGCATTGTCTTAAATAGTCAATTAGATAACATGAGTTCAGAAGAGAAGAATCATGGCTAAAGAGTAAAGATTTGAGAGTGGTGAGTGTATTAATTCATGAATGTGACTGACATCCAAGAAGCCTGTGTAGATTGAAAGAACAAGGACAGGACCTTGGGAGACACAGTTAAGAGCAAAAAAAGCACAAAATAACCAAGTAGTCTGAGAAGAAATAGCCTGAATCATGGACCAGGAAGGTGTCACTGAAGCCAAAGGAGAGACTTATACAGATTTCTAGCTTTGACTCATTTTGGACCATAGCCAGTTCTTGTCTGTTATTTTATAATCTGTTTATCAGAAAGAATCCTGGGCAGATATCTGGCTTTTAAAATCCTTGATAATTTTTTATTCATCAGAATTTTTTGTAATAAGGACTTTTTGAGATCTTCGTGCGCTCCCTTACCTTCTGATATCTTATGCCATGAAATTGTGCCTATCTTTTCTTCAAATCCTTTAAGCCCACCATATAAAGCCATGGAGACATAAGAATACCCCCAGTCTTTGTCTGACAGGTTTTTGTAAATGTTATGATAATGTTGTTCAGCCTCTAAAGATTCCTGCCACTTTTGATTTATCCCTGGATTAGATCCAGTATGGATACTTACTTAGTTGCTTTCACTGACCTTTGGAGGTGAGATTATTTTTCCTTATTAGTAAAATAAATTGTAACTTGTTAGACATTCCATTCGAGTGAATTGAGAAGTTTGGATCGTTTTTGACAGTACCAGTCTATCTTGCCTCTCTATTACTTTCACAATATCCATCAGTGATGTGTAATCCATTTCACCCATGTGTATGTATCCTCCAGAATTTCTCCAGAATTCTCTAAGATTAATTTTAGGAATAGCAATTATAATCTTAACTATAACCCCTGCCAACAAGTTTGTTTAAATTATTTTAACCTTTAATTTTTACCCAACTCAGGTTCATTGAAACCTGAGTTTGTTTTTATTTATTATCTTGCTTGAAAATCTCAAATTCATCATGGGAATATCAAGTAAAGGGATCATTGCAATATTATTACTAGCTAAGTATGCAACTCTGAGCCAGACTGCCTGGATGTGAATTGCAGCGTTGCCATTTCTGAACTCAGTAACCCTGAGCAAGTCACATGTGACACTGGCATAACTATACCTCTCATATTGTCATAGGATACTCAGTAGAGTTAATTATTATTACCCTGACTGTAGTTTAAATATGTAGAATATTAACACCAAAAATTTAACCTTAGTTCATACCTTTTTAATCACTGAAAATTTTTATTTTCAAGAAGATTGGTAAAACTTGCCAGATGTAGCAGCAATGTTAGGTAGCTTAATGTTCATGAGTGACAGTTGCAAGAGGAATTTCAAGACAGATGCCATATTATAGTAGGACGAAGAGCTAGAAAGAACTCCAGAAACCACATTTAAAATAAAATTAAATATAAGCATTCATGGTGCCTTGCATGTAGTTATTGTTCAATGAATTTTGTTGTGACTGTAAGTGGATTTTTATTATTGTTTTGGGTTCTTTCCCTCTCAAAGTGTGTGGATTCTCATGCCATATAACTTGTGTAAACAAAGCTCCAACTGCGTGTCCAGTTCCTCCTGAGCAGACAAAAGGTCCCCTGGGTATAGATCCACAGAAAGGAATCGGAACAGCATATGAAAGTCATGTCAGGGTGAGTGTCCTTAGTTCAGGTTTAGATCAGTGCTTTAAGATTTATTAATGAAGCCGGGCGTGGTGGCGCACGCCTTTAATCCCAGCACTCGGGAGGCTGAGGTAGGTGGAGCGTTGTGAGTTCGAGGCCGGCTTAGGCTACAACGCGAGTGCAAGGCCAGCCTGAGCTACATAGTGCGACCCTGCCTCAAAAAACCAGGGCTGGGAAGTTTGGCTCAGCAGCTTAAGCGCCTGCCCTGGCAAGCGCAAGGTTGTGAGTTCAATCCCCAGTGCCGCAAAAAAAAAAAAAAAAAGATTTATTAATGAAATAAAGTCACTGTACATAGTACATGACAGAAAATTACACGAATATAGTTCATCGATTTTTTAATACAGAATAATGATTTGAAAACAAAAGTTTGGCCTTTATTTGGAAATAAATTCTAAAATGTCACAAGCTTTTCTGTATTATTCCTGTTATAATAAACAGATATTGAAATCTCCATAAAGGAGTTTTTAGCCTCCAGTCTTGCCAAAGAGATAGGGTATGCTTATGAATTATGAGATATTATCAAGATGTAATCTTGTTGCCTTCATAATAATATCTGCAATATAAACTGAATTTCATCTTATTACCGGACTTGACTTTTATACTGTAAAGAAACCATAAATGCTATGTTAATGGAATTGCTTCTGGCAGTTAAAATGGTACCATTTGAAACTCTTTTGGCAAAAGGCACTATTTGAAGATTATATTCTCATTTTTTTCTTACATTATTAATGACATACATGTCCCATCTCCTACTTTACCAACCAAAGTGACAGATTTAAAAGTTGTGCATATTTCAGTTTTTATTCTGTGTTTACATAAGTAATTAAAGAGGCTGTCACTGACATTTTCATTTGAACTGTGTTTGCACCTGTCTGAAACAAAACTAAGATCCCTAAGCCAGCTGGAGTAAAGAAAGGATGGCAGAGAGCTCTGGCTGTAGTTTGTGACTTCAAACTCTTTCTATATGATATTGCTGAAGGAAAAGCATCTCAGCCCAGCGTTGTCATTAGTCAAGTTATTGACATGAGGTAAGCCTTCAAGGGTAAAGATGTTTGTATCATTGTGGCATAGGAATCAAAAAGTCTCTGGTTTTTCTTTTAGTTTGCCATGGTTTTACTTAAATGATCTCATCTCATGTTGATTTTCTAATTTGCTCATATTGCTGCAGTAGCATCATTAAATATATAAAGTTGTAATTGTACAACAGATGGACATGTGTGTTGAGTGTGTGAGGCTAGGAGCCAAGGAACAGAAGCTGTTTCCCCTGGATCAGAAGACCAGTTTAAAGGTTGTAGAGTATCTGAACCTTAAGATGCAGTGTTTATATCATTACCTAAAGGCATGGAGTAGAACCTAATGTGAAGAAAGGAATAAAAATCTCAGATCAGGCAAGCTCTTGGAAAACATAATGAATCAGGGATCATTTAAATGTGACATCGCTTGGACATTTCTGGTCTTATTTTCCAGATTCTTGAAGTACCTTCTTTTACTTCTTCTCATAACTCCAGGTTGTGTCCCTGAGGAGTCATACCTTCTCCTGTAGCTTCAGCTATCACTTCTGCCTTGATGACTCCCAGACACATGTCTCCTGAAAATAGCCATCCATTGCACAGAACCCACATTTCTAGCTATGCCTCGCACTGACATTTCACATTTACATCTCGAACACATTATTTTCCCCCCAAATATGAAATATGAAGAGACCAATGCAAGAAATATCAGCATTATCTGGGAAAACTTGCTAAGAGACTGAATTTAGAAAGATAGGAAGGTCTAGGTGAAAGTGTGTGTACCTATAGTGCTAGCTACTCGGGAGACTGAGGCAGTGGGGTCACCTGAGCCCAGAAGCTTAAGGCCATCCTGGGCAACATAGCAAGACCTTGCCTCTTAAAGAATAAAAATCAAAGACTAAGGTATCAAGCTTTATGACCAAGAGAAATACAGCACCAGTAACAAAATTGAGGAAATCACAAGGAATGAATTACCATGGAAGAAATGTATTTTAGATTTGGAGGGAGCAATAAAATGTCAGATGAACTGGGTTGAATACACATAAGACTTATTATGGGACTCTGATGAAGGCGCAGGACAGGATCCACATCCCAGGTCTTCATGTATACTTTCTGGCCTGTATCTTTGAATAAACCAGCAATTATTTCTGGCTGCTATATATTGGATCACTATTGTTACTCTTAACAAAATTACTTTAGGTATTATCAGTTATAATAGGGAATTTTTTCTTTATTTAATTCAACGTTCTGTGCAGTTCAGCTTTGAGGGTTGCTTCATGTGTATTATTTGATTGCACAACCAAAATCATATACTCATAGCACTGTATATTAATTTTAAATGTTTCACTTTTCTTTCAGAGATGAGGAATTTTCTGTGAGTTCTGTCTTGGCTTCTGATGTTATCCATGCAAGTCGAAAAGATATACCTTGTATATTTAGAGTAAGTGTGCCCTATAATTTCATCACTCATTTATTTTTAATGAATATGTTGTGTATCTTTATATAACTCATGCTTACTTAGTAAAACCAAATTTTACATTTTTAAATATATTCCATATCACCATATACTTGAATATATGGAAAATTGATGCTAAGTTTAATTAAGGAAAGACCTGTAGAAAGTGTAAAAAATAGCTTCTAAAAATGTTTCCCATTAGAAAATATTGTTAGATCCCTATTTAGTTTTTAAATAAATACTATCTCATGGAAAATTGGATAAATGTGAGTTTCCTCAAATTTTTAAAAAATAGAGTTTATCTTTTTAAAAATTTCATTTTAGAGCCAAGCATGGTGGCACATGCCTATAATCCCAGCATTTGGAAGGCCAAGGCAGGAGGATCCCTGGTCAGCCTGTCCTACGTAGAGAGTCCAGGCCAGCCTGAACTACGTAGTGAGACCCTGATTCAATAAATAAATAAATAAATAAATAAAATTTTAAAATTGTGTTTCAGTTACTTACCTTTTTTTATATGGCAACTACTTAAAAACTTAATAGCTTACACCAACAGTGATTTATCACTTTCACCTTTTTGTGAGTTAGATGTACACTACCTAGGGTGTTGGCTAAGGTCTCTCACTTGGCTGCATTCAGCTCATCTGAATCTGGAATATCTAAAACAGCCTTGGTGCTGTTAGGTGAGTGATCTTAGTCTCTAGTCCTTGATGGCTGCCAAGAAAGCAAAAGAAGCTGCCAGACCTTAAAGAAATAGGCCCAGAAAGGCCTGATAAGCCGTCAGCATTCTGTTGGTCAAAGTTGTGAGTCATCCCAGATTTAAGGGGAAGGGAAATGGACTCCGTTTCTTGACCATAAGAATGAAATCTGTAGGAGGAGTTGTTGATAGCCATCTTTGGAGGCTTTTTACCATATGATCTTGAAATGGTAAATTAAGACAGATTTTTTTCAGACCACCGCATCTTTATGCCCATCTGCTTAGTATATGTCTAGTGATTATCTAAGGAAGATCAGAAGTAATATTTAGTCTCTTAGTTTCCAGACTGACAATTATTTGTTCTCTCCTCAGCCATTGGAGGAGCCTAAGAGACCCACTTGTCTACCACTGATGAGCAGAATGTGATTTTTACTGGCACTGATGCTTAAGCAGGAGGATACATATATAGAATAAGATATATTTTATATATAAGAGAGATGAGTCTGCATATATAAAATTTAAAACTATTCTGACTGAGGTTTAGAATGATAAGCTTTTGTGTAAATACTAACTTAGGAGCTGGGTATGGTGATGCACCCCTGTAATCCTAGCACTTGGGAGGCTGAGGCAGGAGGATTGCTGTGAGTTCAATGCCAGTGTGGGCTACATAAGTGAGTTCAATGTCATCCTATACTACATGGTGAGTCCTTGTCTCAGAAATGACAAACAAATACTCAAGTGATCTAATCTTCTTTAATGATTATATAAATTATTTTTATGAAGTAATAGAAAATATAAGTATTTCTGATCATTCACAACTTTTCAGAACAGTATTGTAGCGCATAAGAGCATGGATCTAGGATCCCAGACCTCTACTGTGTGCCCTTGAAAAAATTTGATTTTTGTTTATCACAATTTTTATATGCAAAATCAAGATTGAACAGTAGTTTCTATCTCATGAAGTTTTTAAGAAGTTTAAGTGTTTAACACTTGTAAAGTGCTTAGACCTGCCTGATGTTCGGTGATTATAAATGTCAGTTGTTGTTACAGGACTATGTAATGCTTTTTTGTGTGGTACTTTTGTAGCAAGAAAAATAAAAATGATACTAACATCTTGAATGGTATCTCCTACCTTGCTGTTGTCATGAATTCTAGTGTTAGAGCTAGTTCTTCTGATTAGGAACAGGTGAACTCTGCTAAAGGTGTCACTTAACGAATGCTCATACTGCTGGTGAGTGCTGAACAAACCAGCATACCATAAAATCAGCAGCATCATGTCATGAATATTGATTACATTTTTTCAGGTCACAGCTTCACAGCTCTCAGCACCTAATAACAAGTGTTCAATCCTGATGCTGGCAGACAGTGAGAATGAGAAGAGCAAGTGGGTAGGAGTGCTCAGTGAATTGCACAAGATTTTGAAGAAAAACAAATTCAGAGACCGCTCAGTCTATGTTCCCAAAGAGGCTTATGACAGTGCACTGCCTCTTATTAAAACAACTCAGGCTGCTGCGATCATAGGTATGAATTTATAATATTTATTATATTATCATAATTGTTTACAGATCTACTTTGTGAACTAGAATTGACTTTTGTCTAGGAATCCCCAGTGTCCAACATAGTATGTTCAGTAAATGTTTATTGAAATGAATGAGACCTATATCTATTGTTTTTTAGCAGTTACACTTTATAATAGACATGTGTTTTCTTCTGAAAAACCAATAGTGCTAAAGGTTAACCTCTTCTGTTTTCTATTTGTGTGAATTAGAAAAGTTAATTTCTCAGAGCCTAAGTTTCATATACAATACATAGACACTAATTACCTTGCTAAGGTTATCGAGAAGTTTAAAATACATGGAATACTTAAGGCAAAGTACCCTGCAGTTAAAATGGCCTCAGTAATGGCAACTGTAATATTTGGAAGTTTACATTTTGGCTATATTCTTACTTATACACTTGACTCTTTTTGTTATTTTTTAGTAACTACTGAGAAGTTTCATAGTAGGGTTCAGATACCTTTCACAGTCCTTCTCTTTCAAAACAACACATGGAACTGAACCTAGGCCGCTAACAAACTAGATTTTTCTTTCTTTTCTTTTTTTTTTTTTTTTTTACCATGTATTAGATTAAACGTTTACTTGTTTTCGTAGCAAGTGATAGAGATTTTTATTTTTATTTTTATTTTTTTATTTTTTTTTCTTTTTGCGGCACCGGGGATTGAACTCACAACCCCGCGCCTGCCTGACAGGCGCGTAAGCTGCTGAGCCAAACTCCCGGCCCTGGTTTTTTGAGGCAGGGTCGTACTGTGTAGCTCAGGCCAGTCTTGCGCTCGCGTTGTAGCCCAAGCCGGCCTCGAACTCACAACGCTCCACCTACCTCAGCCTCCCGAGTGCTGGGATTAAAGGCGTGCGCCACCACGCCTGGCTTTGTGATAGAGATTTTTAAATATTCTATTTAAAAAGGCATGAAGGTTTAACACGGTAATGTGAAAGATTTCATAATATTGTTATATTTTTATTATTTTCATTTTTGCACTGAATTCTATTATCTGGCTTATTCTGTTAGCTTTATGTGCTTTGTGACCTAATAAAAGTGTTTTATATTTGTGTATTACATAGATCATGAAAGGATAGCTTTGGGAAATGAAGAAGGATTATTTGTTGTGCATGTCACCAAAGATGGTAAGAGGAAATTAACTGTTTTTGGAATAATTTTAAATCATATGTTAGAAAATTCTTGAGTCTGAATTCTAAAAAGAGAAAAGTTAGCTTTTATTTATTCTGTAACTGAGATTTCCAGGCATAATTTGATAACATTTCTGAATCAAAAGATTAAATTTCTGTAATCCCTCTAGATTCTAAAACTTCAAGTTCATATTATGTCTGTGTCATTTTGTTTAGTGGTTAGGCTGTATGAATTCAGATTGCATTTCTAAAGATGGTACATGGAAAAAAACTGCAACATGATTTTCCCATAATTTATTAGTCCTCTAATAGGCAACAGCCATAAAATATTGTTTGAGTTTTACTCCCACAGTTTCACATAACAGGTTTTTTCTTAAAAAATTAAGTGCTGGGTGAAACAAAGAGAAATTTAATTTTGTATTCATAAATACAGTATTACAAGTTCTATCTTTGTGTTATTATTTAACCTTCATTAGTTTGTTATCCATAGAAACACATTCATAGAAATATGTTACCAGTTACTGTTTTTAAAATAAGTGAAGGTCTTTAGAATATATCACTATTAAAAAGGTTTTTCTTGAGGATTTGGCATGCTTTTACACAAGAGCTCTTTGCTTTAACTGTCCTGGCTACCAGAGTTCTCAGTGCTAAATTTAATGCCTATGATAGTTGAGTTCATTGATCTTACAGTGGGTTTAATTACCTTCCTTTACTTCATGATTTCTGATTTATTCTTCTGTATGTGTATCTGTGTCTCTTTTATAAATTGACATATCTTTTTAGTATAATGGAAGTATAATTAATAAAACTATTTTGCATCTGATTTATTATTTCTGTGTGTAGAAATTATTAGAGTTGGTGATAATAAGAAGATTCATCAGATTGAACTCATTCCAAATGATCAGCTTGTTGCAGTGATCTCAGGACGAAATCGTCACGTACGACTTTTTCCTATGTCAGCTTTGGACGGGCGAGAGACAGATTTTTACAAGCTGGCAGAAACTAAAGGGTGTCAAACTATAACTTCTGGAAAAGTGCGCCATGGAGCTCTAACATGCCTATGTGTGGCTATGAAAAGGCAGGTCCTCTGTTATGAACTATTTCAGAGCAAGACCCGTCACAGAAAATTTAAGGAAATTCAAGTCCCATATAATGTCCAGTGGATGGCAATCTTCAGTGAACAGCTCTGTGTGGGATTCCAGTCAGGATTTCTAAGATACCCCTTGAATGGAGAAGGAAGTCCATGCAGTATGCTCCATTCAAATGACCACACACTGTCATTTATTGCACATCAACCGATGGACGCTATCTGCGCAGTCGAGATCTCCAGTAAAGAATATCTGCTGTGTTTTAACAGCATTGGGATATACACTGACTGCCAGGGCCGAAGATCTAGACAACAGGAATTGATGTGGCCAGCAAATCCTTCCTCTTGTTGTAAGATTCCCATTCTTATGGCTGTCTTTTTCCTTTCTTTTTCCTTCTACTTCATCTAAGTGTAGTCACTGTTAATAACAGGTTTTTAAAAATCACCGTTAAGGTTTTTCCTACTTTGTTGTTTTTGCAAAGTAATCATATGTAGTTAGGCATGGGCAAACAGGACCAACATTCACATGTGCCCACTTAAAATGAATGTTTTTGTGGTATATTTTACTGAGATGGATTTTTTATCCCATGTTATTTATTGAAATAACTAAATCTCTTCATTGTGCCCCAAATACAATGCTCTATCAGTTCACAGGATGTTTTCTGGGGCAGTGAATTGTTTAATTAATTATACAAAGCACCTACAAGCAGTATTATTCAGTTTTATATTTTAATCTAGATAAGCAGAAATTAAAATTGTTTATTTCACTCTGAAGAAATGCTAAGACATTGACAAATAATTGAATACTTTTATTGTTAAATAATAATTCACTTGTTATTGAATACATGGTTTCATTGTATGAGATGTCTCAATGAGCAAAATAGACACTATATTCTCAGAGCATAGGATACAGTAGAAAAGATTCATGGTAAAACAAGGACAGCAGAGATAAGATACCATAGGAGAGGTAGAGTTTTTTTCAGAAAATTTAAGGAAGTCTTATATAATGTCCAGTGGATGGCAGTCATCAGTGAAGTACTCTGTGTCATACTTTCTAAGATACCTTGTGAATGGAGAAGGAAGTCCATGCAGATTCACCATTCTGATGAGGCTATTCAAGGAGTAGCTAATCCAAATTGCTTTCTTTATAAAGGGAGATACATGGGTATCCTTAAATACTGATAGGAGAGAACGACCAGGAAAACATCGTTTTATCTAGGAAATACAGAAAATATAGTAAGATTCCTAAAAGGCCAAGAGGATGGAATTTATAGCACAGAATTACTATTTGGGGAAGAAGGTGTGAAACTTCTTCTATCTTAACAGGACAGAGAAGTCCCATTAAGTGTAAAGTGTAAGGGAAGAAAATTTAGGAGGACAGTAAATATTTATTACAGAAAAATTTGGAAATCTAAATTTAAAGAATGAAAAAAAATACGTCTAATCTCAACTCACCCAGATTTAACTATTTTTAATATTTTATTTCTTCTTAAATGCATAATCTTACCTGTGGCACAATATGTGGAATGAGTGCTTGTTTGCAACTGACTGTTAGTAATTCAGAGTACTGCAATGTAAAGAATTAGAATATCTGATTTGATTTTTTTATAGTTTTGCTAGTAATTAATTCATAACCTTAGTTTAGTTATTGGCTTATGTCACCATTAATATGCAGTCTTTCAACCAGTAAATATAGACCATAAATTACCCTATTCATGTAACTGTGTTAAGGCACTTCATCACACGTCTTTCACTGGGTCTAGAACACTTAACCTGAAGATTTCTCCACTTTGTAAGTTTGTTTCATTGTTAATAACTACTTTAAGAGTCAGATACTTTAAAATGTAATGAAACCTCTTTATTCTGCTAATGTTGGCAGAAGTCTTGTGTGTTATAAGTTCTTTATAACCTGAACGATAGTATGCCAATTCTTCCTTTATGATTTATGCTGTCTTTGTTTCAAAAATGCTTTAAGGTGGCTCTTACATGATAACAATGGGGTTTGGGAGAGTTTCCGATATACAGCTTTGGGCTTAATACTTCAAACTAATCAGTGAACTGTTACTTCTTTCCTTTCTTCCAGGTTACAATGCACCTTATCTCTCAGTATACAGTGAAAATGCAGTTGATATCTTTGATGTGAACTCCATGGAATGGATTCAAACTCTTCCTCTCAAAAAGGTAATTTCACATTAAAATACAGCTATTTTATGATAGGTAGCTCAACACCATATTATTTTTATTACATGTAGTTTCTCTATATTGAGGTGGGTGTGATGGCACAAGCCAGTAATCCCAGCATGCTGTGTGTCTGATACAAGATGATCCCAATTTTGAACCCAGTACATTAGCATGACTCTGTCTGAAAATAAATAAATAGGTCTGGGTATATAGCTCAGTGCAAAGGTATGCATTCAGTCTCCAGTATGGCAATCAGTCAAACCAGTTAATCTGGTATGATTGGTATCATGATATCATACAATCTAAACTCTGTTACCTCCTGCTTTTGGATTAAGAGCTCTGGAGGAGTGTTTGATTATTAATTATAAACGTTTGCCACGTAATATCATATGGTGTTCAATCCTGTGAGGACAGATTTCACCTACTGGAAAAGTGATTAAACTTCAAGCCAAACTATGTTTAGGTGTCATGATTTAAAAATAGAGATTTCACATCTTCCTAGTAAAATATATTTTCCACTAACATTTTTCTTTTTCCATAAAGTAAAGCAAATTTACACAAGTACAGAACTGCTATTTTGCACAAATGAGGAGTAATAATTTCATTTGACCATATTTAGTACTCATAGCATGTGAATCATTAGTTGAGAGACAATTTAGAAGACTAGGTGAAAGAAAAGTAGCCAAGATTATATTTTAAAATGTGGTCCAATATAAAACTACTTAAGTAGTGAAAATGCTGTTATATATTTTGCCATTTATGAGGCATAATCAGATACATGGTGAATATTTAATTACAGTAAAAGACACATTGCCATTAATTCCCCTCAAAATGCTCTCTCTCATTTTGAAAATACTCATCCCATCATTCTTGCCACTTTCTGAAGCAGGTCTGGAAGTCCTCTTTCATTATTGTCTTTCAAAGTATGATAAAAAACACAGTGACTGCTGCTGCCCAGAGCCAATTAAAAGGAGGGATTGTAAAAACATTAGGTGTGTCCTTGTTCACCTTATTCAGCAGATCTGGCACTATGTGACTTCTGACTTTCCCCAAGTCAAAATGACCCTAAGGTTAGATGTTTTGAATCAATTCAGGACATTGAGGTAGCCACAATAGCCCAAATAAAGACACAAAAGAGGGCTTCCAGAACTGCTTCAGAAGTGACAAAAACAATGGGTTAAGTGTGTTTGAAGTGAAGGAGAGGGTTTTGAGGGGGATTAAGAACAAAATGTCTTACTGTAATCATTTTTTAAAAATTTAAATATTCACCCTGTGTTTCAGGCATACCTGATGCAACTGCAACACCCCTTGCTTTATAAATTTGAGTTGTGTATAGTCTGCTTGTTTGTTTGGCCTATGGGTTTTTTTTAATGTGGGTTTGTGTTTTTTTGTTTTTTGTTTTTTGTTTGGTTTTTTTTGGTTTTGGTTTGTTTGCCTTCACTCGCTGTGTTTCTATGAGTCACACAGATTTTTACATGTACTACAGTTCATTGCTTTTTTTACTACACTGTGAGGTAAATATGTCACTTTATTCTGTGAATGGCAGACATTTGAATTATTTCCTAGCTTTTTACATTTGTGAACAAGGCTGTGTATGTCTTTTGGTGTAGGTATGCAGAAGTTTCTTTAAGTCCTGTGCATAGAGTAGAAGTGATGGGATGCAAGAAACATAATTGTTCAGCTTTGTGAGAGAATATTGCCTTATTTTCCAGTATGACAATACCAGATCATATTGCTATCAACAACATATAAGAGTTTTTAACCCATATCCTAAGACTTGCTGTTGTCAGAATTCATAGTTGTGTAAATAGTTGTGATATCTCATTAAATTATTAATTTATATGTCCCTGATTATGTGGTTGAGAATCTTTTACATATTTATTCATCACTCATATTTCCTGTTACATGAGATGCCTGGTCATATATTTTGATTATTTTTTTCTCTTGGATTTGTCATATTGTTCTCAAGTTTTTGTACTTGGTTATATTTGGTGGTCTCTGGGCTAAAAATGGACCCTGTTTGTGATCTATCTACAATATTCCTATTTATGGCATGTTTTCCTGAACAGAAGTTATTAATTTTGCTTTAAACATAATTGTCTTCTCCTTAAGGTTTGACACTTCTTTAGGAAACTTTTCTATCTCATGATCATCTCATGATCATTTTCTCCAAGTGTTTTAAAATTTTGCTTGTTACATGTCTGTTCATTCAGAATTGGTTTTTCCTCTTTTTTTTTTTTTTCATTTATGGTTCAAAGCAGGGATTTAATTTTATTGTTTCCATATAACCAGTTGCTGCATCACAGTTTAGCAATGGATCTTTCTTTTCACAGTTATCTGGACTTTTTCTCCATCTTATGTGGCATTTTGTGTTTGGTGATAAGAATTCATAAAGCAGCTGTGTTGATATCTTGTGAATGTAATTATTTGCTCACAAATGACTTTTCAAAGTCAAATTTAAGGTTTGAATGTATTTTGACATAATTTTATTTATTTGCCCAGGATATTCTTTCTTCAAAATATCATCATAAATTTGTTCAAATTAGATGCTACTGTACCTTCCCAGTCAGAATTATCATTTCTTGTTGATCATTTTCCCCAAGAAGACTCTAATTTAAAGTAGATAAATGAAAGATCTTAACAGTTGTGCTTTATAAATAGGTTCAAGTTCATCATTTAATTCTTAAAGGTTTTATTGAAATACTAATTTTATTTTTTATTATTTTAGGTTCGACCTTTAAACAGTGATGGATCATTAAACCTTTTAGGGTTGGAGACGATCAGATTGATATATTTCAAAAATAAGATGGCAGGTAAGAAAATACTGGATAGATTCAATGGAAATGGTATCTCTCAGCTGACTTCCCAAAATCACATGAATAATAAGTGCCAAAGTACATATATAAAATCAGGTGCATCTTACTCTAGAGTATGTGATCTTGGTGACTGTCCAACTCTTAATATATTAAAGTATTCAACAAAAGTAACTGTGTTTACATTTTACATGGCTGTGTAAGCTAAATATCTGATTCTGACATACTTTGTTACTTTTCTCAGGAGTAGCTAGGTAAGCAGAGAAGGTATAGCTGAACTTGTCTTCTGTACTTTTAACACCATAGAACCTAGCCAAACTTAGCAGAATGAAATTGTGGATACTCACCCAGAGTTCCCGTTGGTATTCAGGAATCCATCTCCAGCATAGGGTTTAGCACTCCTGAAATGCTGATGATAACATTGAAAGAAGCAGAAGGAAGAGAAAAATCAGAGGAGTGCTCGGAATTAGGGAGGAAATGGGAACTGCGAAGCTTACAGGGAAGAGAAGGGCATTTGGGCAGTGACAAAGTAGTGAGGTGAGGCTGTCACACTGATGATTAGACACCATGTACCAAGTGCCAGGGGGAGTGACCACATGGAATTAAATGTTTTCCATCAGTATGTCCCTGAGCAGTTAGAAAGTCTCTCTTAATGAATTTTGTGCTCTTTTCTATATAATAAAGTCATTCTCATTTTATAACAACAGATTTATGCCTGAGGTGTTCATAAATTTCTGATCTTTTGTAGCGAATATATTTAATACAGATGCACTTATGATATACTTTGTATTTAAAATAATATTTGAATTTAATTAAATGGAAGTGAAAATATTGCCATAAGAAAACATATTAGCCAGGCATGGTGGCACATGCCTGTGATGCCAGCACTCGGGAGGCAGAGGTAGGAGAAACACTGTGAATTCAAGGTCAGCCTGAACTACAGAGTGAGACCCTGTCTCAAAAAAAGAAAGAAAAAGAAACATTAAAATATTTATACCAATTATCTATAGGTAGTGGGATTATCTTAATGCATTCTCCCCCCCCATCGCCACCATATTCCTAAAATAAACTTTTGTTTGTTTAAAAAAATCCATCAAAAGTTTATTTGTATTGCTTCTTGGTATGTTTTTTTTTTTATTTATTTTAAGTAGTCAAATAAACAGACTGTTTGGCTTCTGGCTCAGTGGTTTGACACATACCCCAGAACTGGAGGTTTCTTGGTGTGTGGGCTAGTGACTAAAAGTCTGCTGAGAGGACTTAAGGCTATCCCAGTATGACTTGAGAAAGGACATTCAGATTTTAGCCAAGATTCCCACCTGGATGGATTTATCATGAAGCTAATGAAACTGAAGGTTAAACTTCTAAGACTCTATACTTAATTTTGTATTCTCTTTCTTAGAGGAACTCCAGATATTTGCTAAAGACTGGATCTACCCTGTTCTCACTTTATGTGGCTGTACTAATCATAAAATATGTCTACACCCACATCATGTCTATGGGACAAAACCTCTTCCAACTTGTGTTTTCTTGGGTTTTCATCTGTCTCCTCTAGGCAGGAAAAGAGGTAGAGCTATAGAATGGAGACCTGACAAGATTCTGATATGGTTGTCTTGTCCTTTGAAAAAGGAGGGAAATCCTCTTTCCAAGAGGCACCTTCTATTTTCGGCATGTTGCTTTCTTCTCCTCCAGGAGGTGCATCTTCTAGCTGTCTTGGATCTCTCACTGCCACCATAACTCGCCAAGCCCTGCTTTGCTCTCATAATCCCCAAATTCCAAAATTGTGTCACAGATTCTCATCCACTTTAAAAAAAAAAAATCTATCCTTTTAATGTTTGTTGCTGGCAAAGTAATCTGGTTAAGCTACATGATTACACCATAGGGAGTGTTGCTTGTTACTAATCGTCTGTTTGATTTGCCGTAAGGTCCAGGTGGCTTCTTTGCACATCCTTCACATTTCAAGTGTTCAGTGTTAAGAACTTAAAAGATTGCCTTTTTTCTTACGTAGGTAATGGCATACCATCATGTAATATCGATACAGTTGTCTGTTTTCTTCTTAAAATTACTTTCACAAAGCCGAAAGGGTTTCCCAGGCTGACAGTTTACTCTTAAATATTAAAACTGAGGTAGAGTCAGACGTAGTGGCACACACATATAATTCTAGCACTAGAGAGCTGAGGCAAAAGGGTCATGAGTTTGAGCACAACCTAGGCTATAATGCAGAACAGACACTGAGTTGCTAAAGTTGTACAGTTAATTATCATTAAATACCCTCAAGATCAGGAGAGTGGAAATAGCAACAGATTCTTATCCTTAGTAAAGGAAGACAGTGAAGACCATTCCTTATTCCATATCTCAATAAATTAAATCTTGCAAGGAATTTTTATTATGTAAAGATAATTTTAATTATTCATATAAATAATTTGCCATTTATGCCAGATTAATGTGCACATTAACAGCAGCTTTTGGGGACAAGGTGTGTAACTAAGTGGTAGAGCACTTGCCTAACACACGGAAGGCTCTGGGTTCTGTCCCCAGCACAAGGAAAAGAAAACCTGCAGCTTTTGAACACAGTAAGCCTCTGAAACTAGTACCTGGAGGGGGAGAGAAGAAAGTGTAGGCATGAGAAGTGAGGTGGCCAAAGTGATAGGACACCAACTACAGTTTTCTTTTAGCAAAATTGTATCATCTGTGTTTATAATCAAATAAAAATGAAAATGTATTTTTAATGTTTAATATAAGCATATATCTGTGTACAGTTGGATTGAAAATTGCTTATTTACCATGACTATCAATGTATAACTTAAAAATCATAATTGCGTATTCTTACTCAGTTGATTCTACTGTCAGAAAAATTGTTAAAAACTATTTTAGCAATTTAAACATCACCATTATTCTTTGTAATTTTTTTTAATAGAAGGGGATGAACTGGTAGTTCCTGAGACATCAGATAATAGTCGGAAGCAAATGGTTAGAAATATCAACAACAAGCGACGTTACTCCTTCAGAGTCCCAGAGGAGGAAAGGATGCAACAGAGGAGGTAGATATTTAATTTGCATTTAACATCCATTCATGTTTCCTGCATCTAAAGAACTATCTGTTGATAATGTTACATTTGATTTGGAAGGAAATTTTGATACCTGAAAATGTATCATTTATGTATGATTGAAAACTGCGGGGATGCAGGGGTAACTCAGGGGTAGCATCCTTGCCTAACATGCGGGTTCAGTCCCTAACACCACAAAAAAACTGCAAAAATGAATACAACCTCTCAGTGTCCTTTTAAATAATACTCTCAAAGTTTTGAGAGTACACTGGATTAAGTACCGTAACTTGATTCACTTCTGTATGTATATAGAATAGTTAGAATTTTAGAAATTTTTACCTTTTTACAATATAAACATAAAACATATTTGTGCATATAGTAAACCTGTATATGTTTAAGAATGCCAGATTAATTATCCTCTTTATGAGCAGATCCCAACTACATGCAAAAATATTTCTAATTTTTAAATATTTACATAAAATGTTCAGAATTATCTGCAAAATAAAGCAGATACTAGTTCATTGATATGTAAGTATTATAAAAGGACCCTTTAGACTGGGACTAGACCGTTTGGACTAGTTCAGTGGTAGAGTACTTGTCTAGCATGCGCAAGGCGCTGCGTTTGATCCCTAGCTCTAAAAAAGAAAAATAAAAAATAAACAAAAAGATTCCCTCTCATTTCCCATGCCAAATCATGATATTTTATTTAAAATGGAAATGAATTATTAACTGAGTATATTGTTATTCTAATTATATCCTAATTAACACAATTTAACTTTTATTTTTAAAAACCAAAATAAAATATAATTTATGTTTTTCTTAACTTACCTAGTTTGATAATGGAAAAAGTATCTAAATGGGTGTTTGTCTTTCAGGGAGATGCTACGAGATCCAGAAATGAGAAATAAATTAATCTCTAACCCAACTAATTTTAACCATATAGCACACATGGGTCCTGGAGATGGAATACAGATCCTGAAAGACCTGCCCATGGTAAGAAGGAGGGAGAGAGAATAGACTTGAATACATATATAGATTACACAGGCCATGTGAATATAAAAAAATGTTTCTTAAATTTTGTTACAGTAAGTTTAAGATGTGTGAAGACATATTTGATGAAAAAAACCATAAAATTTAGACATTGGTCGAAAACCAAACAAATCAAATTCTTCCGTACCTGAGAAATTTCTCTCATACCCAAATTTACTGTTGTTGATAGAAGTGCCATACTACACTTGATCTTAGCCAAAAGGCAGGGCCATACTTCGAGATTGTATATCAAGAGACTAAGATTTCACTAAATTCTGAACAATTTGAACTTTTTTCTCTCAAGAGATCCAAATTAGCATGGTCATTAATAGTCATGCCTCTTAGCTAACTGAAGTTAAATCTTTCCTTTGCCCAATTACAAATACATCGCCCTGTAAATTGTACATAAAAAGCATAACAGAGGAAAACTGTTGTGTTTTAGCAGTGTCAATTGTGTTGTCAGACATGTTATGTTGAGCTTAAAACTATTAATGGAATTAGCTAATTATCTGGGTTCTGCTTGTTCTTAACATTTCAGTAGTACAAACTTAAAACTTCAGTATGACCCTTCTGAACAGTAGAAATAATTGTTAAAAATTTTAAGCACAATTTATATTTAATGGCAATTTGGAAATGGTTTGTGAATCTTGACCTAAATCTCTAACAAAATCTGTTTTAAATTAACCATATCATTAACACTACTGTGATAGAAGAGCTGCAAGAAAAAATAAGTAACATAGTTTGATGTGCAGATTTTTAACATAAAGATTAACTTATAAAAGGGCATATTGCTTTTATTTTATGGGAAGAAAAAATTAAGTCTGCATTCCTTTGAGCCTGAGTACTTTACTGGAAATATCCCAAATAACAAGCTGGTTCTGCCTGCTTATTTTTATTTTTTCATCATCAAGAGATTATTGACAGCACCTGCCTGGCAAGTATGAGGTCATGAGTTTGATCCCCAGTACCAAAAAAAAAAAAAAAAAAAAAACAGATTGTTACTATAGTAATGTTCCTTCCTTTATGGAGTTCAGATTATTCACAGAAGCCACTTTTCCTTTTTGAATAGGAATTTTTATCCCACATATCAACAGTATTTTCCTTCAGATGGAATAGTTTCAGCTGGGCATGGTAACACACGTCTGTAATCCCAGCACTCAGGAGACTGACGCAGGAGGATTACGGCAAGTTCAGTGTCAGCCTGGAATAGATAGCAAGACCCTGTCTCCAAAAAGAAAAGAAAAAATGGAATAGTTTCAGTACAGTGTTTAATAAAATGTTACTCTGCTTGGTGTTCTGGTGTTATCAGATGAAAAATCAATTTGCTGATGTTCCAAAGTTGTTTTAGACCTTCATACACAGTAAG
Source organism: Dasyprocta punctata (assembly GCA_004363535.1). Taxonomy (NCBI): domain Eukaryota; kingdom Metazoa; phylum Chordata; class Mammalia; order Rodentia; family Dasyproctidae; genus Dasyprocta; species Dasyprocta punctata. Next base: position 40,336 of record RJWM01005699.1, read on the forward strand.
AGTAGGCACCCAGACACTGAAATAGCAGATTCCAGACATTGTAAGATATTTTGCCAGAGTATCCCTCCTTAACTTTACTTTTCTTCCCTCACCATACTGCCACTTAAAAGAAATCAGTATTTTTTTGTTGTTGTTGAAGTATTTCTGTTACTAAACAAATTTAAATAAAATTTCCCAAAGATTCATCCCCCACCTGGCTCCATAGCATGTGACCTTCTGTGCTGGCTGCTGATTCTGAGTAGACCTTTTGATTTTTAGTATTCATTGTCACCTGCGTTTTGTTTAACCCACGCCCACCTTATTGGTTCTTTTAGTCATTAGCACTGATTTTTTTTTTTTTTACTCTAGCAGTTCAACCCAGATTTTAATGTCCCTCACATCCCTGTAATGTTTTATTGTCATGTATGTTTGTGTTTCCAGGTTAATAAGTTGGTATAAATTTTTGAACCCGCAGAATTCCTGTTATTCACAGCCATGTTATTTTCATATGATTTTTCTCATTTATCCTTTTATAGACATCCATTTAATTACCTAACAAATTTTTTTTGAACATTCACTATCTGCCCAGGACCATGCCTATCCGAGGGTAGATGTTGGTAAACAATATAATAATATGCATGTCTGAACATAATAATAGCAGTATGCATGTTTTTATCTGTGTACATATCTATTTATTGAAAAGTTTATGATCTTGTATGTATTTTCACATTTTGATATGTTCTTTCCACTGAAAGGAATTCTGAGCAGTTTCCAAAAACTAAAGATGAGTTAAATTCGTCTGTTAACATATATGGGAGCTTTTAAGTACCAAAGCCATGTGTTATCTATCATCTCTGCAAAGAATATATGCCCTATTTTTATGTTTCAACTTAAGCAAATCAGTACTGTTTTCCTGTGAAATACTTATGAGCATAGAAAGTTTATTAAATCTCTTTAAAAGCTAATGCCATTTCTTTTATATGAAATGATCCTGAAGTGTAGTACTCTGTTGTTTCTTCTAGAAAGGGCAGTAACTTAAGGGAGTCATTGTATTTTCTTATGTCCTATATCAGAGGTGAACTGTTTTTTGTACCTTAGTGAGCCAAAAAATATTAGCAATTAATGTAAGCATTATATGTATGCCTTACAAAAATATACTGAGTTGGTTTTCTTGAAACTTTTTTTTATAATTTATATCATTCTATAAGATCTGGTGATAAAGATTCTTTTTCTCTAACAGATGCAAAAATAACATTTTACTTCTGTTATTCTAGCATAGTACATCTTATCCACTCCTAATATGGTTAATATAATCTAGCTTGGTGTCCTCTTAGGGCTTCCAGAAGTAATTTTTCTTTTTTAACTGGGTGTATGGGTCAGTGGTAAAATACTTGCATAGTATGTGTGAAGCCCTGGATTTTGTTCCTAAAACCTCCTCCCACAACCAAAAAAACCAAGGAATTTTGCTTCTTTAAAATTAAAGTTACATGCCTTTTTTGTTTCAAACATTAGAAAGTATTGTGCTGATTTACTCATATCTCTGAAGTAAAAACAGTATCTCATATGGAAGCCTTTTAAGCCTTGATAATTCCTGAGATATTTTTACAAAGCAAGCCCATGTCAACTCAGGAGAATAGAAATGCTGCGCCGGATTCAGTCAGCATCGTCTCCAGGGCATCGTTCACCCGCAGCCTCTGGTGACAGGACCGTGTGTTCAGAATCAGTTGCTCTCCACAGCCTGAACCTCGGAAATCCCCATTATGAAAAAGAGCTGCTCCCTCAATAATCAGAAATGGTTACTTTGTCTAAAAATAAGAGTCCTTGACTTCAAAGGCTCTTATACTGTATTTGGCATTACATTATTCCATTCTTTAGAAACTAACCTGAACAATGAAAGGAAGACTTTTCTCTGACACAAATTGGTTCTTTTAGGTGTCTACATGGAAATAAACTTATGCTTACAAGTAAATCAATAATTAGTCTATCCCGTAGGTCCTGTTTTCGTTACAGAGAAATAGGAATAATAAAAGCCAACACATCACAAGCCTATAAATACAGAACATAGTACTAGGAAATATTTTTAATGGTTTTAGATTCTAAAGAAAATTTCATAACACTTCTAGTTGAAAGCTACTGTAGAGTCTTTAACTGGTTTTTGCTTTTTCTTAATGATTTTGGTAGATTTTTGCCATGTTTTGATTTTATCACGTAAGGAAATTCCAAACTAAACTCTGAAAGTTTCTTTGCATCTTTAAAAGTCCAGCTTCTACTCATCTAACTATAGTAATAAAAGAATAAGTTTATAAGAAGAATGATTGCTTACATATCAACTGTTTAAATGACTGGCAAAAGGATTACAAAATTTAACTTCCTAAGTCTTAAAAGTATTTCATTAAGGATTTGGTACTGATGTAAGAAATTACTTTGTTTTTTCCTGTATGCATGTTGTCTGAAATGTCACGTGTAACTATTGAATCCATCATCACCTTATCACCTTTTTTCTTCTTTTCTGTTGTTTTCGATAGCCAGGTTTCCCTTATCCATCCCCTCATCATCACTTCGGTCTGATCTCCTCTCCGATCAACTTTGAGCACATCTATCACATGACTGTTAATTCTGCTGAAAAATTTCTCTCTCCTGATTCCATAAACCCTGAATATTCCCCGTCTCTGCGCTCTGTCCCTGGTACACCAAGCTTTATGACTCTGAGGGTATGAACAGCTGAGTCAGGTGTTAACTTTTGCTAACCATGTAGAGGGTTCCTGTTGCCTGGCCTAATAAATAACACCGCCAAAATGCTACCATTTTTTGAATGTTTTCCTTTAACCTGTTTGTTTTCTGCCAAACTTCTCTTACTCTTTTTCTTTCTTCTCTGTTTATCTTCCTCCTCTTCCCATTCTGTTTCTCATTTCTTTTTATGAAGAAAAAAATGGAGAAATAAGGAGGATTTCAGTTTTTTATTTTTGAAAGAGTATTAAGGTTTATCTATGTTTGATAAGAAATTTTCCCATTATGGTATTTTCTATTACACATACCATCATTTAAAAAATATCTTTTGAGATTTATTTTGTTAAAACAAACAGAAAAGTGATGCCTGAGTTTCTAGAGTGTTTTATAGCTCATTACCCTATAACCAGTTCAATTCAGATAAATTTTTTATATTTGATGAGATTGAAGTCTGGAGTTGTACCTGTCCTAGCCACAGTAAACCTCCTTTTGAAAACTTTAAAAATTTCCAAAGTATTATATTACATTTTGTATTGTATTTTAAGTAAGGTAAAGTAATATATCCCAAAACTACGTTCATAACAGAAATTCCACTAATGTACAGTTTCACAAATCATTTAGTTACTGACACACAGTTAATTCCAACGAGGGCCCAAGAAAACCATGCAGCATTCTGAAGGACCAGGCATCTGCTGTCCATTCCACTCATTTCCTTCCGGTCAGCCCTCTGTCTTTATTAGTAGCTTTGCGGTGAGGTAGAGAGTGACTATTAAACTGAATACCCATGTTTTTATCAGGTAAAAAAATGCTTGTACTAACTTCAAGCAAGTTAGTTTTACAGGTAATAAAATATTTGGATTATATCACAGAGACTCATTCCCATACTACCCCCTGGCTTAGAAAAATAGAGCACCAATTTTTTTATTTGTGTAGATAGTTAAAATAATTTTCCAATGAGAAAATTATCTATAGGTTGAGAGATTTTTGTTTGTATTATAAAACTTCAACTATGCTTTAAATGTCATTGTCAGTGACACTTAATTGTGATTTCACGTCAGTTTCTTGCTTGACAAATTAACAATTATAAAATAAGCCTTAGTTTGCCTGGTAACACTTTGTAGGCAGTGTATTCCAGCAGAATGCTGTATAAACCAACCAAGTGCTTTTCATATAAAACAATACAAGTGTTAGGTTAGTTGTTTTTGAATGAATCGCTGTACCATCAGCAGAAATTTTACCCAATCTTAAGCGTATTTGTAACTAAAAAGATCAAAAAACTTATGTTTTTTTTTTGCTTTCTAATGAAGTATATTTAATTTTAATTGACTGAATAAGCTTTTTTAAACATTTTTTTCTATGTGTAATTCTTTTATTTGACGATTTACTAAGAACAACTATTTCATAAGTTTAATCTTCGCCTTTATTTAAGGTGGACATTTTATAGAAAAGGACAATACTAGCGCATTATAAGGTTTATAGAAAAATCCATACCAGAATGTGCAGCTTACCCCTCATTCTTCCGTCCTTCTGTGCTTTCCTTGGCTGCGTTGTGCACGACACTTCTGTCTTACAGGGTTGCTCCTGTGCGTTCGAAATCTCAATTAACATCAGTGACTTTCCGATTTAAGTTATTTATTTTCTTAGAGGGGGAAAAAACTACCTCACTAAGTGAACACCACACTTTGAGTAAGCACCACACTAAGAATTACATGGACTTTGCAATTCGGTAAATGAACCAAATGGCAGTGGTTGAATTTGGGCCCAGCTGGCTGGCCAGCTTTCAGTATGTGTGCCTTTTCAAAATGTGTGACTAGGAGTTTTTCAGGCTGTACTGTATTAGTGCTTGTTTGCCTGATCACTAGCTTTGGCTGTGCCCTGGTGACCGTGCCATGGCCTTCTCAGTGTTTCAGGTGCTGTAGGAACACTTAACTACAGCAGAGTCACCAGAGCCAGGCCTCTCCTTAGGATCTTGGGGTTATATGGCAGCTAAGAACTGACGTTTATTGTAATTACAGATTTTTTTTTAGCTATACTGCTAAAAAATATTTCTTTATTACTGCTTCCAAATAACCTCTAAAGCCATAAGTATTTGGCTCATTTCATTATATTCTGTGTTAAATCATTTGACCTATTGTGACAAAGAAGACAGGCAGTCATATTTTGCTGTTAGCATGTGAATGAGGTTTTTTGAAGAATTGCTGCCATTTCATTGACTGACGCTCAGAAAATTTTATTCTGCCTGAACGATAAAAGTAAAATGGACTTTATATCTTTAAAACTTACACAATGTACCCACACCCAAATACACTTGTGACATCAAGCCAGTATTAATTTCACTCTGTGTTCTACGGAGAGGATTATAATTTGAAATTCATAAACTATATTACCAATATAGTTAATTAATTCCAGTACTTGAAGTAGGAAATCAAGGTTGTAGATATAATCCATTCATTTATTACCAAATACTTTTCAGCACCTATTTTACATCCTGGAGTTTAGTGTGGTCATAATCATAGTCACTATAAGAAATGACAAGATGACTAAGGAGTGAGGCTGAGAACAGAAATGAGCTGCAAGCTTCCTAAACAAGCTGGGCAAACTGGACTCGCCTGAGCCAGCCAAGGTCCTGAGGTGGGTGAGTCTGTGTGACTCACGGTGTGCTCATTTTCTGTGTTTCAAAGGAAGGCACCGGCCCAGGGATGTGACTCAGTGGTAGAATTCTTGTCTTACATGCACAGGGGCCTAAGTTTGATCCCCAGCACTACAAAAAATAAATTTTAAAAATTAAAGAAAAAGTTTAAAAAATAAAAGGAAGACATAAGGACATTTAAGGAAATAAAGTAAAATATAACAAGCTTATAGGCCTTTTCTCATGCTGAAACTTATAATGCATTCAGATAAGATTATTAACATTGAATTAACATTGAATAGCTTAAGTCATGAGCATACCTAAGTCATATCATGAATAGTATAAATGTTGGTGTGAGCCAAGTATATGGATAAATTTCTCTGATCTATCATCATCTTCTTTAAGCTACCAGAAGAAAAAGCAGTATTTTCTAAGCCCCAGTTGATTGGAGAGGGTTTACTGCTTTTAAGACAGTAAAATGAGGCAGACAGTTGTAACATTTTAAAATAAATAGCTTTGTATTCTGTTGCATTTGAAAAAAAGCATGATATAGCTGTTGTGGTCAGATCTTAAAAAACTATGTTGGAAAAAAAGATGGGAATCACACCAAATTGATAATAATGTCTGACAAATTCACAGAAGATTTTTTTTATTTAAGGATTTCATTGTTATATGTATAATCTATGAATATTACCATTAAAATCAGGATAAAGCAAACACTTCTAATGATATAAGTACTTAGAAAACTACTAGTTCAAAAATATGTTTTTTCAGTCACTTTTCATTAATCACCAGTGGCTATGACTATCATGTGACTTTTTTTTTAAGTGTAGAAATAGTAGAGGAAAACCATCCTCTTTCAAAAGAAGGTAGCATATATGCCCTGATTCCATTAAAATAACTGGCTTTACTTAATAAATTGATCCTTTGGAAAAGTCACAGAACTTGAATTTTGGGCTACATTTTAATATATTGTTTTCATTGCATTTTCATTATAGAGTTACGTTCTAGTTTAATGCAGGTAGCCTTGGTGACTGCCCCCGCTAGCAGAGTTGCTGTTTGAAGCTACCGGCAAGGGAGAAAGTGGTGCTGCGGGTGCGTGGCCACACCAGGTCCTTAGTGGAGCAAGGGGAGGAACTGCTCCTGGGCGGGCTGGGCCAGGTGCTTTACTTACACCGGTGTTATCAGTGTGACCCTCGGCAAAGCTCCGTGCAGTGGGAATTATCCCCAGATACAGCCAGGTAAACCGAGGCTTCAGTTGTACCAGCCAGGGCCTGCCAGCAGGAGACTGTGCAGCGCAGCGCAGATGTGAACATGTGTGCTTCCTTCTCCGCTTTGTTTACCGACTACCAGCTGCTTCCCTGTCTCAATGATGGAGAGGTCAAGCTGTCGGAAAATGGGTACTGAAGGCTGGTAAAATCACCATTATTTTTGTCGTCATTATTAGAGAATAAGGAGTTAGAAACATTTTCTATGTACATAGATATATATAGAGAGAGATTTATATGTAGATATATGTCTACTATACTATATATAGATACACAATGGTGCCTCAGTTCATGAATTTAATGTCTTCCACGATTCTGGGAAAGATGGCAATGTTCACGTTTGTGCAGGAAGGGTGGCCACGGTTGTGTTTGTCTCCCAATGCAGAATTTGCAAACAAAATCGTTCATGAATCAAGTTACCACTGTGTATATATAGTCCATGCATTCATAAATTCTGAGCAGTCTAGACCCTTTGGATCAGAAAATGCTTGAGGAATCTGGGGCTGTGTCCACAAGCAGTGAAAGCACAGCAAAAGGTAGAAGAGATACTACTAATACAGAACGTGTAGTTTGCCTACTCTAGGATTTATAAAGAATATTGGAATATTTTTGGCTCTTCTAAACTTTGTCAGCCCTGACATTCCTTCCTTTTTTTTTTTTTTTTATTTGCGGCACCAGGGATTGAACTCACAGCCTCGCGCCTGCCAGGGCAGGCGCTTAAGGCACTGAGCCAACCTCCCGGCCCTAGTTTTTTGAGGCAGGGTCGCACTGTGTAGCTCAGGCCGGCCTTGCGCCGTGTTGTAGCCCACGCTGGCCTCGAACTCACAACGCTCCGCCTACCTCAGCCTCCCGAGTGCTGGGATTAAAGGCGTGCGCCACCACGCCCTTCTTTTAGTCTGAAAAAATTGGGCAAAAGGACAAGTCTTCAAACTAATAATCACTGGTTACAGTGTCACTCAAGTTGATGATTGCTGCAACATTGTTTCTGACACAGTAAAACATTGTCTTGGCAAGAATGTAATCTTAATTGGCTTTCCTCCAATGGACTTATTAAGCTATTATGAGTTCTTCTAAGCAAATAAAAATCTCATACATAGTGACAGCTTTATTTTCATTTTCTGCAAATGTCCATGTAATTCTGCGCTTCACTGTGACATATAACCATTTTACTTACCGTTTTCATGACCAAAAATTTATTGATGAGTATTTCAATAAGAAAAAGTATTTAATCCTTATTGGGTGAAATTTATTTCAGTTTAGCGGCTTTTGTTTTTAATTCTGTGTGTGGGAGGGATTGTGGGATATGCTTTTCTTTACTCAGTATCCTTCTAGTCAAGATCATTTTATTTCTTGATAATTAGAGAGAACTGTAGACATCTCTGCCAAAAAGAGTTTCTTTCTGGCTGAAGAACGTACCTCTCTTTTGTGCTTCAGAACCCTCGTCCTCAGGAAAACCGGACAGTATTCAGCGGCTCGGTCAGTATTCCATCCATCACCAAGTCCCGCCCAGAGCCAGGCCGCTCCATGAGTGCCAGCAGCGGCCTCGCAGCAAGTAAGTGGCCCAGGCGGTGGGCGCTGCCTCTAAACTGGGGAATCCGGCCACCTCCTGCCCTGCAGGTCCCACAGGTCACTTGCACATCCTCAGTACTTTCTCATTCACCATTCATGGCAGCGGTCACCATCAGCCGGGTCTCAGACCCTACTGAGTAAAAAGTGCAGTTGTTAAAACAACTCGAGAGCCCCTAATCTAGTGTGCAGGCCATCTGGGAGACAGACAGACACAGCTGTGAATTGTGATGGGGAGTGCACTGATGGAGTAAGCAGGGTAATGTAATAGAGGGTAAGGGATGAAGTCATACTTAGAATAACTAGGAAAACTATGCCACTCACAACAGGTGACATCATATTCGCGACATGTCAGCTAACTGAGAGAAGGACAGTAAGAGTGGAACAGGTGGCCAAGCGCAGTATCAACAGAGACTTGGAGACTAAGGCACGAATGTTTCATTTTAATCACAGTGCAGCAAGAAGCCTTTGGGGAGTTTTAAGTAGGGAAGAACCCTGTGCAGTTAACATTCGTGACAGCTCCTCTGGCTGCAAAGTGGAGAGTGCACTGATCCTGTACCCAGATAGCAGTTCTGGGACTGGTCCAGGGGAGACCCAGGAGGTTTGAAATTCAGCAGGGCAGGAAGAAGAAGAGTGGACAGAGAAGGCAGTGGGTTCTCCAGATGTGCTCAGAGGTGGAAACAGTAAGACTTGATGAATCAGTTGTGAGGAAGGGAGGCCATAGGTGACACCATTGACTCCATCAGCTGAGGTTCAAGCAGGGGGCGAAGCAGGACATTCCAGACTCAGACACAGGTTCCAAGGTAGGAAAAAAGCTGGGCATGGTGGCGCATGCCTTTAATCCCAGCACTCAGGAGGCTGAGGTAGGAGGAGCGTTGTGAGTTCAAGGCCGGCTTGGGCTACAACACGAGCGCAAGACCGCCCTGAGCTACATAGTGCGACCCTGCCTCAAAAAACCAGGGCTCGGAGTTTGTCTCAGTGGCTTCAGTGCCTGCCCTGGCAGGCACGAGGTTGTGAGTTCAATCCCTGGTGCCACAAAAAAAAAAACAAAAACAAAAACAAAAACAAAAACAAAACCAAGGTAGGAAAAGATCAGCACTGAAGAGGAGCTGGGACAGATACCAGAATATACCCTTTTATCAGGAAAACAGGCTGACACCATTCGTCCAGCAGATACCTAAGAGGCCCGTTAGACACCAAGTGCTCTGATGCGGGGCCTGGAACTGCTTCTGCATGGCTCGCACTGTTTTTAGCCTCTCCTTTTTCCACTCTGCCCTGAACTGCAGTGCCTCTCTTCTCCGCCTTGCACAGAACCCTGAGCTACGGGCCAATATAAAGGGCAGATGTGCTCCATGGAGTGCTTGTGTTTGGCTGGGGTCGGGAGCAGGTTTTTGTTGGGGACAAGGAAAGCTGTGTCTGCCTAGGGAAGACGCTGTCTGTGACGGAAGTGCACAGGGTTCTGATGCCGCCTCCCTCAGAGCGAGGAACGCGCACATCTCAAGTTCACAGTGATCTGTGGTTCCTGGATGTCAGCAGCGAAAGTGTGGATTGTGAGATGAGCCCATAGCTTCTGCTGGGGGAAGAAGGGATTCTCTCCTGTAACTTCGCAGGGCATGTGCTTGCCTGGCAGCGTAGCATCGCTGAGACGCCAGGGAGCACAGCACACGAGCGCCCACAGAAATGCAATCCCCACACGTGTCCAATGTCACTTCAGTGAAACCTTCTTATGCTTCTGAACAGTTGATCTTTGAGAAAAACTACACCGTACCAAATTTATGTACTGCCCTATGTTCTTGAATGATCTGAGGGACAGGCAGGGACAGCAGTCTTGCAGCCTAGTCTCGGGTTACAGACGGTATTGCTAATGGCAGGGACACTTTCTGAGAAACGTGATTGGGGTGATTTCCTGGTTGGACAGGAGTCACAGAATGTCCTTCTACAACCTGAGACCATGTGAGACACTATTGTGTATGTGGTTGGTCCCTCAGCAACTGGAATGCCAGTTTATGACACGCGATTGTGCTGCTGCTTTGAGGAAGGGGACTGCATAAATGTGTGGCTATCAAGAGAAGGTGACCAGCTTCAAGACTGGCCAGGAATACGGGAGTGGGTTTTGAAGAAGTCTTCACCTCGCATAAGAAATTCAGTGTATGAGATGCAACTCTCTTGCCATTATCTCCCCAAGTCATCTAGAACCAGTTTATAGTGCTTGCTACATTGAAAAATACAATTGGAAACATGACACCCCCTCATTAGTTCATTCTTGTGGCATATTTGAACTATAACTTAAACTTGAGACGCACAAGTACCTCATGATGTACCACAATGAAGCCAGATCCTCCTCCCCACCTGCCCTGAATTCAGACTCTTTTAGTATATTGTAGAAAGGAATATGCCATGTGTTATGTTATATTCCTTGGAAGATCTAGGATAGTACTGACAGGCACATTAATATTTATAGAGCAAAAATACCGACTACCCACCTGATAAATAGGTTCTATACAGTCTTTATAAATAAAGCCTATAACCATCCTCCAGTCAGTTCAGATGAGGTTGTATGATCACATGAGTGTGGATCAAATGGAAAAAACTTCCCGGTATTTCAGGGTTTCAGGATCTGCGGGGCTGCAGATAAGGATAAGACCTATAACAGAACTCTCCTTGGAGGAGTTAAATGAGGATCACAGATTGTGGCTGGTGACATGGAAACTGCAGACAAGAGTGAGCCTCTTGGGCCATTGAGGCACTTCTTGCCTCAGTCCTTGTTCGAGGCTATTTGTAGAGATGCCAGGAAATGCTACCTGAGGACTTCCGGGGGCCTTGTGCTATTAGAGTGGCTCCTGCTGGCTTTAAGAGGAGCCCAGCTCCTATAAAATGTTTGCACGATGGCCAGCCCAGAGAGGGACAGGAAGCAGTAGGGGAACTGTTGTCTCCACAGGGAGTGTGGTATCTCCACAGCCAGATTCTGTGCCGCTACCAGGGTGCAGAAGCTGGGCTGAGTGTGGCCAGAGTCAGCTGGGCCTACACTTCCCAGATTGCGCCAGGCTATTTTGTTGCTATACCATGACAACCCACCTTAATTTTTCTGTTGCCATTTTTTGGTTCTTTGAGCTACTTTGGCCTTGAACTCACTGTGTAGCTCAGCCTGGTCTCAAACTCCTGGTGCTCCTCCTGCCTCAGCCTCCCAAGTGCTGAAATTACAGGTGTTATGCCACCATACCCAACAATTCTTTTTCTTTCTTCCTTCTTTTTTTTTTTTTTTTTTTTTTTTTTTTTTTTTTTTTTTTTTTTTTTTTTTTTTTTTTTTTTTTTTTTTTTTTTTTTTTTTTTTTTTTTTTTTTTTTAAGATTTGAGTGTAACCTTTCTTTGAAAAAGTCTGAAAATTTGAAAGTAAAATTAAATATATATTTAAAACACTGGGGTGGGATCCAGTTTCTTTTCTACAAAAGATTACTAGGAAGGAGGAGGCAAGTGAAAGCATGCCCAAAGCGTGGCGCAGGCCCCTTCACCTTACTGTCCTGCATCTCGTTCTGCATCTAGTGAATGTTCTGTTGTTCCCACAAAAATCCTGAAAGATAGAATTTATTTTATTTATGGATCAGGAAAACTGAAATTCAGAAGGGTAAAACACCTTGCCTGAGGCAACACAGTGGGTAGGAGAGCCACACAAGTCCCTGGCAGTTTGTACGTTCTATTCAGGAGGACAGAATATAAAAATAACTTTTCTAAAAAACTGAGCATGGAGCTAGTCATGAAATTAGATGAAAAATCAAATAAAAATGATGATGCCTTCAAAGAGGCTATATTCTAAGGAAGAAGATGCACATCAAAAAATGTGAAGAGTACATTTGCAAAGAAACAGCACCAAGCAGAGACCAGCGGCTGGGGGAGCAAGTCCCACGGCTGGGGCGGGCAGGGGTGATGCGGGCTCAGTCCTTCTCCCCGAGTTGCACTCTTCAGTCATCAGGGAAGTGTTTAAAAATCAAGTGGGGAAAAAAAATCGAGTGGAGAGATTCTGCTCTAGTTGCTTCGGGCCAGCACCTGGGCACTGTAATAACACAGTGTGTAGTCTGCAGCCAGCCTGGTAGTGTTGGTGGCCCCTGCCAGAAGTCAGGAAGATGCAGGCGTTTGACTGCCGCCTGCCCGGTGCTTATTACAGAAGCTGGGGCGGGGTGGGGCTGGGTTTGTGGCGGGAGTTAACAGGGACACAGCCATTCAGCCGGCTTCCAGCCCAGTCAGCCTTCCTGAGCACCTGACAGATCACTGGCCGCTAGCTACACATACTGGCAGTACCACCTGTTGACATGTTCACTGAATTCTTAATGTATTAAACAAAAGTGTTTTAAATAAGCAAAAAGCACACATAGTGTTATACTAAAATTTCAATATAGTCTTTGGGACCAGTGATCCTCCTATTGAAGCTGAGCAAGATTAAGGCCTTTTTTAGGCAAAACCTAAGGATAGTAGGGAATTGTAAGAGCTTGAAGTGCTAACAGCACTCCTCAAATTTCCAAGGTTTATTTCTTTTCTTTCACGAATGTCTCTGGTCCCCATTTTCCCCCAACTCTAAGAACAAGAATATGATTTTTAAAGAACTTAACCTCATTTTGAAATCTCAGGCTTCTTGTCCAGTGGAGTAAAAGTGCTTTTTTTATGTTTCTGTGTGCGTGTGGGAGTCGAACACTAGTCCCGGGGCGCTTGGCACAGACCTTGACTCGGGACGGCCCGGGTTCTGGTTCAGCATTGCTCTGGGCGAGGCCGACGCCACACCTCTTAAGAGTGGCAGAACTGGATTATAACGAGACCACGCCAGGGGAGCCACGACCGGCAGCCCCAGGACTGGGAAGATGGTGCCGGCCTTGTCCTGGAGCGAGCACCGCCTGCCCACGAGCAGGGTCCTCAGCCAGAGTGTGACAGGAGCGGCCACTGAGCGGCTGGACTTTGAGGTGGAGCTGGGGGCCAGGCTGCTGCAGGGGGGCTGCTGCTCCTCAGAGGGGGGCTCTGGGCTGTGGGAGGCTGAGCTGTCCCTCTGCAGCTGGGCATCTCCTGTGGACAGTCATCGGCTGCATACTTGAAGTTTTCCCTGCACGGTGTCCTGCAGGGTCATCTGCACAGAATGGCAGTGCATTGAAGAGGGAGCTGTCTGGAGGAAGCTACAGCACGAAGCGGCAGCCCATGCCTTCCCCATCAGAGGGCTCCTTGTCGTCCGGAGGCATGGACCAGGGGAGCGATGCCCCTGCCAGGGACTATGATGGAGAGGTGAGTGGCCTGTGTGGCTGGCGGCTCATCAGAAAGCAGAGCATTGATCCCGGCACCCCAGCCCTGCCCTTGGGCCTTCACTGGGTTTGCTCTCCGCCAGGGGCTGCAAAGTTGTAAACTGCAGCTTTGCATAAACTGTTGAGACTTCTAATGGTTTTTGAACAAAAATGCCTACATCTCTAAAGACCTATAGAAAGGACTAAGCATTTGTTCTGTGCTTCTTACCTCCCAAAGGGCAGTAAAGAAATCTCGTACTCTGGGAGGCTGAGGCAGGAGGTCCAGGCAACTTAGCAATGTAGTGAGACCCTGTGTCAAAAAATATTCTGGCCAGGTGTGGCGTTCATGCCTGTAATTCCAGCATTTAGGAGGCTGAGGTTAGAAAATTGCCATGAGTTTGAGACCAGCCTGGGCTACACAGTGAATTGAAGGTCAGTCTGGACTATGTAGCAAGACCCCCTCTCATAAATGAATAAATAAATATTCTACATAGCTCAGTGTGGAGGCCCTGGATTCAGGCTCTAGTGCTGCAAAAGGAAAAAAGCCTGAAGCAGCCCACAAGTCCTTCGGTCCGGGGACCGGTGGGGACAGGTGTGGACCTGAACACTCCCCTCTCCCTGTGCTCTGGCATTGCAGGACTCCGACTCTCCAAGGCATTCCACAGCATCCAACAGCTCCAACCTGAGCAGCCCCCCAAGCCCAGTTTCACCTCGCAAGACCAAGAGCCTCTCCCTGGAGAGCACGGACCGCGGGAGCTGGGACCCCTGAGCCCCAGGTGCTCTTGCCCCATGCCCCTCCGCTGCCTCTCCCCCGCCTCCATCTCCTCCTCCACCTCGGCCAGAACCCAGGGGCGGCGGCAGCGGGTAGGGCACATGGTTGCCTCGCGCACTGGCCTGGCAGCGCCGCGCCCCAGCCAGCAGCAGCTGCGCAGGCCACTTCCTCTGCGGCTGAGGTCAACGGCGGGTCATTCCTGCATAGAGTCGCTTTCAGTAATATTTACTCCCCAGCCCCAAAGGTAGCTTCAGTAGACAGACTACACAAGTGTAATCGTACGAGTGAGACTAGACAGGTTCGTTTTCACAGTGCACCTCACTGCACCCCTCAGCCCCTGGGATTCCGCACCAGAGGGACCCAGCCTGCAGAGGCCACTGGGCACATCAGCCCGTCATTGCCGGAAATCCCCGTGCATCCTCACAAATGAAAACATGCATATTTTACTACAGTACAGAGTCTAAATACATAAATGTAGAAGTTAAATACTGAATGTATATAGTCAAAAGAAGCATCTTGTAATCAATGAGATGGATGCATATATGAGAGCATTTAATTTAAAAGATGTGTTGTTTCTTGTCTGTTTCTCCGCTAAGTCATGTACAGGGTAGAAAGGCTTCACACTGACACTGGGAGAGGGGACGGGGGAAACCGAGGTCCCTGTGGTGCCCTGGCCTCACACTGGTGGCAGCCCATGGTCATCTGGGGTTCTTAGGGGTCATTCAGAGACATTGGCTTCATTGATTGCAACCTGGGCTGCCAGGGTTGAAACATTTGAAACTACTTGAGCAGCAGCTTCAAAGGCACACTCACCCCTACACACTTTTAATTTTTTTTTTTTTTTTTTTTTTTTTTTTTTTTTTTTTTTTTTTTTTTTTTTTTTTTTTTTGGTATCTTCTCCAGGGGAATGTAGAGATGCAGTGCCATCACCTTCTGACTGATTCCTTCCGTCGGAAGGGAGTGTTGTGGCTTCTGAAAGCTCATAAAAAAGTTCATAAAAGTGCTTTTTCTCCTGGGCAATAGCAAAATGTTAGTCGAGGGGCTGGGGCTGGCTCCTGAAGGAGTTGCCTGTTTCCTTGAGGGTGGGTAGGAAATCCTTCAGATGCGTCTGGGGGGAAAGGCTTTCAGTACCAAATAATAAGAAACCTCAGAAGCAAGGACTTGAACAGCCTTAACCAAATACTCTTTTCCTAACCCAGTGGGAGGTGGATGGGATGATCCCGGGCACAATCAGGAAGCAGCCTGCATGGCTACTTTGACTGAATCTCCCCGCTGGCTGCAGTATTATCGCCTTGTTACTTGTGTTTCCATTTGGATTCCTCCTGTTCTACTTGCCATTAGGAAATGCGGTGCAGAACCAGAAGAACTTACTGCTATGGTCATTTCATCATTTAAGCACAGGAGCAGAGAAAGAGAAAAGTATCTCATGGGAGAGAAACTGACTCTCCTTTCGCCCAAGTTTCTGGAGGAAGTAGAAGCAGGATTTTGACCTTTTCTTAAAAATTTGGCTTAAATGGAGAAAATACTCCTGCAGCTGCTAACGTGGGTTGCGGTGTCTGATCCCTGCACCACTGGTCTCTGGCACTTCTCGTCCTTTGCACGACAGTCCCAGGTGTCCCCGTGTGCCACTTCATGGAGAAGGTTCCCAAGGTTCAGCGGTGGAGGAAGGGGTCTTTTGGGGATTACATACCCAGCACTTCTAGTAGTGAATTTTAGATGCTTGACACTGAAACATGCTGGGTTCACTGCTGGCTTAGGTTTGAGTCTGTTTTATTCTGAATGGTCATAGCTCACAGTGTAGCTCTAATCTCCCAAACATCTTTGCTTTTGGAAAAGTGTCATATAAAAAATACTTTTATACACCCAAATACGGGGGGAGGGGGGTGTCAGAGCTTTAGTTTCCTTCCTTTCATGTGCCTCTGGCAGCTGCTTAGCCTAACAGAGGAGAGGTCCGGCAGCCCAGTGCGGGCACTGCCACTGGCTTCACGCCGCCCTGCCCTCTGCTTCACCTTCGCCTCTCCCTTCTCTTCCAGGCCAAGAACGACAGGCTCCACACTAAGCCATTAGTCAGTCTGTAGTTCTACAATGAATTGTGAGTTTTTGTTGCCTATAGGTGCTTATTTTTCAAAGTATACTTTCAGAATTAAAATACAAACCTGCCTAAAGTGTAGGCTGCACCACAGTGAGTCCAGTACCTCCCAGGCAGATGAGCAAGCAGCCAGCGGCAGGCGCCGCAGGGCTCTGCTTTCCCACGGCAGTCCTGGGCAGGCGCCCAGTGCAGGGTCTGCAGGGAGAAACTGCCAGGGAGTGGTCCTTGGAGATGTTTTCCCGAGGCAGTGATCGTCCCCCTGGGTTTATCCCATACTTAAATCTGAGGCCATTTATCTTCAGAAATTTCTGAAAAGATGGGACAGTAGGTTCCAACAAAGGGAAAATGTAAGGACCATTCAAAGAGGTCAGTAACCAAGACTGCATGCAGGGTATGCTGTTGCTGCCTGAAGTATTTTTTTTAATGCAGGACATTTTTTTAAAATGTGTAAGGCAACAGGAATTAATTTCTCAGTAGAAGGAAGCAAATGCATTAGAGGCATTTCTGGCATAGATTCTGTGCATTGATACTTGGTGCTATCTATGTCCAACCAATTTGTTGCCTACTCTTCAATCCTGGCTCATCTTGTCATGTGCTTTTTGGGTGTATAAAATTATATTTATACATACATATTTCTTTTTGCCAAAACAAAAGCCTTCCTTCTTGTCAAATGATCGCTAAAGCAGATTTCACTTTAGTTTTACACACACAACGGCACCCCTGGACACCAGGCAACCGCGTTTTCTCCCGGGGAGTGCGGCTTTCTGGCTGTGCGATACAACTGAAGAGGGCCCATCTGTTTGGTTTCCCGACCAGTCCTTGTACCCAAGTTTCAGGAGAGAATCAGAAATTCCTGTCATGTTTACAGCAGCAACCTGTCATTTCCCGGCTGGCTCAGCCTCACTGTCCTTCCATAATAGTTAGAATTATGTCTTAGTGGCCACATGTTTCAGAGAAGGACCAGTTGGTTTGTGTGGAATCTCAGGTATTGTTAAGTCAGAGCAGGGGGAAGCAGGTGTCCCGACCCACAGAGGCAGCAGTGACCATGCACCCAGGGGCACTCAGCGGCTGGGAACCCTCTGCGGATCTGGGCACAGCAGGGAGGCAGACGGTGCGCGGGGAAGATGCAGACCATCTCGTGGTGCCCACTTGTAAACTTCTTTCCTTGTCAGGACCTTACTTGTTCCTTGAGTCCATAGCTCTCTGTGGAGGGTGTCGGGTAAGGGGGCCCCACTTCCGCAGTGCTGGGTGCCTCTCTCTTCTCTGGGGCGACCACCACATGACGTGGACACTGCAATTATGGGGCACACTGACCACCACAAATCAACCTTGATGTCTCATGAAAACAAGATGACCTGCCTTTTTATTTGATAGTATATCACTTATTTTATAAATTTTTAGGGTTTTTTTCTCATTGTAATATTATTGTACAGTTTTGCATGGCCTGGATGTAATCATTTTTGTTTAGAATATAATGCTGACCAATATGTGTGTATGGAAGGGGAAACGATATGCTTTGGCCTCTTATCACTTATTTTATTTTGTTTGGTTTTATGCCCTCATGTCTTAGGGAACTTTATTAAGAGATTTTCTGCTATTAAACAATGATGTGGATTCTTTTGCACAGAAATATTTAAGGTGGGATAGTCAAAAATGTTAACAAAAGACTCCTCACCAGTTATTTTATGTTGCTATCACTTAATATTAACCAGACTTTGATGTACTGCAATAAAACAGGGAGCTGTTAGAAGCGGCTGTCTGTCTCTTGCTTTCCCCATGTGAGGAGTCTGGGCAGTGGGGAGGGTGCCTGGCTCACAGTCTTACTCGCCCCGCTTGCTGCCCAGCCCCTCGCCAGCCAGGCCTGCCTTACACTCCTGAGGATGCGGCTGAGTTGCCCTCAGAGCTCCCTTGAAGCTTGTGGTTCTCCTCTGGTGTGAACTTCCTGACTGTTGTGCTCCGGTCTGCAAGACTCACTCCCTGCGCACAGGGTTTCAGGAGACTCCAGTCCTTTGGGCGAGTTGGAACCGGACCTCAGAGGACACACAGGGAAGGCTGGGAGTTGTCCTAAGAGAGGTCCTGAACTGTGAATCCTGTCTCCATTGCCTGTGACTGCGAGCTCCTGCTGTGCTCGGGCCATGGCTGTGAGGTGGTGACCAGGGCGTGGCAAACCCTCCATGCAAGGCCAGTCTGTGGACAGCTCAGCTCTGTGGGCCGTGTATCTAAGGCCTGCTGCGGCTCTTCGCCTCTGCCGCTGGGGCGCAAAACAGACTACAAGCGAGCGAGAGTGGTAGTTGTACTCCAATAAAACCTTTCTTCAGAAGCACAGTGGAGCTGTTAAGCCCGTGGACAGGAGCTTGCAGGGCCTTGGAGAAGACGGCAGGGACTAAGACCAGAGCATCTTGTTCCGCATCCTGGTTCTGCCACTCACTTCTGTCTGGCAAACCGGTGACCTTGAGCCTCAGTGTTCTCCATGATGCCCACCGAGTGCCAGGCGCAAGACAACGTCTGCCTGCAGTGCAGTCTTCTGTGTTACTAACCACTGAGCCCGAATACTCTGGCCATGCCGCAACATGTGCATCTAGTCACTAGATGTTAGGGCTACAACTGCAAAGTCCTGGACAGTCACGGTCTGCTGCGTCCTCTGGCGTGAATGGAGGCCACAGTCATTCAGTACCATGCTATTGTAGAAATCACAATAGGTGCAGAGCAGGACAAGTGTGGCCGGGCCCACCACAGTTCACTCCTGCGCCATTCTTTACACAGCTGGTGCTCTCCACTCTTAACCAGGAGTTACAGGCTGCCAGTGGTCCCAAACCTGGGTGCAGTCTTGGTCAGCGGTTCTTGCTGTCGTCTCTGCCCCAGCTTCGTACTGCAGCCTCAGTTGTGAGGGTTGAGGCCACGGGAGGTCTCTGCAGTGTGGCTGGCCCAGGTCAGAGCAGGGGCCACTGGGTGCAAGAGAGCAGCCTGCAGCCAGTCCCTTGAGGACCACATACATCCCCGAGGGCCATGCCAGGACCCAGTGCTCACGGAGGGCCTCCCTGGGCCAGCCGGCCCTCCATTCTGCCCAGGGCCCAGCATGGCCGAGAATCGTCAGTTTGACAGCTCAGGAAGCAAGTTTTCCTCTAAGACCCTTCACGCCCACGCACAGCCAACCCTGGAGCCCCATGGTCACCCCGTGCTCTTTCCCGGCAGTGCTCATGGGTGTGGAAAGGCCCAGCCAGCCAGCCGCCTGTGACTCTGGAAGCCTTCCCGTGCAGGCTGCTCTTCAGGAGCGCCCCTCGGCTGTGCTGGCTTGCAGGTGGGCTGCCGGAGATCTGGCTCCACAGCTGCCGGCGTGGCTGGGCACCCTGGCTTTGGCAGTGACATATGGTCACAGTGACAGCGGCTGAGCCTGCCTCTCGCTGGGAGCGCCCAGGGGCATGCAGGCTACACAGGGAAAGGACCACCGTCTAGAAGGGGAGGCCATCACCGTACCCCAAAAGCCTTGCCGCCGTTAAAGCACAGAGGAAGGCATCGCCCCACAGCAGTTTCCACAAGCACTTTGTTTAATTGAACCAAAACAAGTAGATCTGGTAATGACAACGCTCGTACAAAAGTCCCCAGCACCTGTGCTGACCCCTGGGTGTGCGCACCCGCCCTCCTGCCAAGCAGCACTGTCCGCGCAGGTCGGCAAGGGCCAGGCGGCCCTGCGGCGCCAGTGCCGTGCTCATCGGCCCCGCGCTCCCTGCTCTGTGCAGGCCCGGCCTCAGTGCCAGCCGGGGGCAGGAGGCGCTGCGTGTTTCTGGCTGAGACATCAGGAAAAAGCAGCCTGAGGACGGCATCCCCGTCCGCCCCCGGTTTTTCTGAGATTTCGCAGGACAGATTCTGACAGCAGAGTGGCATCCGGAGCCTCCTTGCACTTGTCACTCCGCCCACCCGGCATGAAAACGGCGTAAAGTGCTGAAGGGATCCTTGTGTCAAGGAGGAGGACGACGAGGAGGAGGAGGAGGAGGAGGTCGTCACTGCCACCTCCCGCGCCACCTGGGGTCAGCCTGTGGCTACTGCTGCTCGGCCTGCGTCCGCCGGTAGTTGCTGTAGGCCTCCTCGAACATGGCCTTGCAGGGAAAGCGAGCCTTGAGCTTGGAGCAGATGAGGAAGGAGCCGCCCATCTTGCGGTGCAGGGAGTAGGTCTCCTCGGGCGGCGGGATGAGGCGGTGCTTCAGCATGACGGGGATCAGGTTGTGGATCTTCTCGGTGGTGCTCTGGGTGCCGAAATCGAAGGGCTCCTCGGAGGCAAAGGCCTCGCCCAGGATGAGGATGGCATCCAGGTGGGCATCTTCCATGGCCTGGGGAGGGAAGAAGGTGACACAGCGTCCAGGAGGGGACCCCCGGGGAGGGTCTGTTAATGAGGACGCCTGCCACAGTGACTGAGGCGGGTCGGAAGGGCGGGACGGAAGGGCGCGAAGGGGCCTGCGCAGGAGGAGGCCCCATCCAAAGTTGGACAAAATCCTTCTCTGGCCAAAAAGAATGGACCCTGAGCTGGCAGGGCCCACTGCAGGCCGCGCGTGGGACCAGCACAGCAGGGCATGGGACAGGGACAGACTGGGGATGGCCAAGGTGGTGAGGGAATGGCCACGTGGCAGGAGGAAAAGAGGCTGAGAGCACGGCCCGCTGCCCGCACGGACCCTGGCTGAGGCTCTGCTCTGAGCAGGCGGGGACCCGGGACTGGACCTGGACACTCCCGGTCCCCAGTACCCAGGAGGCCGAGTGCTGCTCGCTGTGTGACTGGGGGAGGGGCCCGGCCCATGTCCCCAGCCCGTGGAAGTCCCCGCTGGCCCAGGTTCCATCCCTTTGCACACTGGGGTTCAACTCAAGATTTTCGAGGAAGCAGCCGCAGCCATGCAGCCCAGGCCATGCACTCACCTTGACCTCGTAGCCGGTGAGGAACTTCATCTCGATGGACTTCTGGCGCACGGCCTCGCGGTCCCGATCAGCAGCGGCCCTGATGATCTGGGCAGAGGCAGAGGGCGAGGCTCCTGAGGCCGCCGGCCCATCCCACCTCACCCTCGCCCGCTCCCTCTCCCTCCACACACAGGTCACGCTGCTCACGTCACTAAACTGGAGGGCATCAACCCGACCTCCTCCCCGGCCCCAGAAAATGTGGGCCAAGGCCAGGCCGCTCCAACCTCACCTGAATGTAGAGGTCAGTGAAGGACCTGTCATATTCCCGCGTGGCCCCGAAGTCCAGAAGAGCCACCTAGGGATGGAGATGAGGGAAGGTTGGCCCCGGGGATACTGAGGCAGAGAGGGAACAGTCGCTACAAGGTCCTCCAGCCCATGCTCACTGATTTCCCACACACAGCAGGGCTGGGATCGGGCTCACCTTGTGCTGCTGGGGGTCATAGAAGAAGTTGGACCAGTTGGGGTCCGTCTGCATGAAGTGGAACTCAAACAGCTCCCTCAGGCAAAGGACCAGGATGTTGTAGCAGATCTGTGATGGCGGGGAGGGCGGTCAGGCAGTGTCAGGCTGCCTGGTGACTGGAAGTGGGCTACAGAGGCCCCCAGATCCCAGCTTCCACGCTGACCCCTGCCAGGCGCCAGCCAGGGAACCAACAGGCAGCAGGGCGGGGACAGCAGCTCGGACCCACCTCGTTCCGAACCTCCTGGCTCAGCCCCTCTGCCTGGTCCAGGGGGAAGCCGGACACCAGCTCCGTGGTGAGCACATGGGGGCTGCAGAGCTCGTCCACGATCTCGGGTACGTAGAAGAAGGGGTGGTCCTTCAGCAGCTCCCTGGGGGCAGGAGGTCACATCTCATCACTGCCCTCCATGGCCACCCCTAGCTGGGGACACCCACGGGCGGAGGCCCTGCCTGCTGATGGGGACGGGGTCTGGACCTTTGCCCTTAGAGCTGGGGGGGCCTCATCCCCCAAGGCCGCCTCCAAGGGCCCCTGCCTGCCGGGGAGCCACAGGTGTGGGGCTGGAGGAGCGTACCGGAACCTCCTGGCGCAGGTGGCCTCCCGCTCATAGTCACACTCCAGGGCCAGCTCCCGCCGCAGCACATCGATCAGGTGCTCCGGGAACAGGCCTGGGAGGGGGCAAGGGTGTCAGGCGGGAAAGGCGGGAAAGGCGCGGGGCTCTGCGGTGCCCACACCCAGCCCTGCACCGCCACCCCTCTGCCCCGGCCGCAGCACAGCCTTGCACCTTCGGGCAGCATGTTGCTCATGTTCAGCACGGTCATGAGGTTGTTGACGTCACTGTTGATGCTCTGTGCCACGCCAGGGTACTGTGGGGGACAGAGGTCATCCGGGCAGACCTGGCAGGACCCCTCAAGGCCACAGCGCCCCACGCGCCTGTTTGCGCCCCAGCTGTGTCACGGTCAGACCTGCACCGCAGGGCCCAGCACGGCCCTGCTCTCTGCCTGCTCTACAGCGGTCACCAACTAGGGTCCCTTCCTCCTGCGGTCCGAAAGGCAATCCCTGTCCCCCGGCCCTGGCCATCCTGAAGCAAGCCCACCGGAAACCCGCTCTGTGCCCGAGTCACTCTGTCAGCAAGGACTTCCTGAGTGTCCAGGGCCCGGCAGGGGCTGAGGGCAGGAAGACAAGGAGACCCCAGCTCTGCCCTAGGGGACGGCAGGGGCCTGGATCCCTTCACTGCGGCCCCGGGGACCAGCGCACACAGAGGCACCCACCTGGATCTTCATGGCCACCTCGCGGCCACCCTTCATGCGGGCCAAGTGCACCTGCCCGATGGAGGCAGCCGCAAAAGGACGCTCCTCGAAATACTCCAGCTTGTCCCTCCAGTTGGGGCCCAAGTCACTGTTGAGCGTTTTCTGGAGGGAGAAACCGTGATGGTGAGGAGTGCGGTCCGCCCCGTGGCGGAAGGGGGTCAGGCGGCCGCGCACGCCCTCACCATCATCTGTTTCAGTGGCATGAAGTCAGCGCTCTGCCGCACCCGCTCGAAGATCTTGGCCAGGTGAGGGTTGATGAACGCGTCATCTGCAAGGCACAGGCCATGTCAGGCAAGAGGCCACCGCTCAGGCCAGACACACGGGGACCGGCAGCAACCAGCAGTGTGGCCTCCTGAGCCCGCGAGCAGAGGAAGCCACGCCTGCCTGACGCTACCCCGAGGCCCGGCCGCAGCCTCCTTGCTGTACCGGGGCATCTTTCTGCAGTCACATGGAGGCTGTGGACGGCAGCTCTGGAGGACACGCTGGGTCACGCTGCTCTCCGGTGACACATTCCTGCGGCACCTGGCCAGCAAGCAAGCCCAGAGGCGAACACGCCCCGCCCTGGGGCAGCAACTCCATGGGGAGCCCAGGCCGGGAGGCTCGGCCCAGCCCAGGGAAGCCCTTAGAGAGTCTGGGCCACCCAGAGCTGCAGGGAGCCAGGACTCAGCCCAGGAACCTGAGAGGCGAGGTCTTCACATTTAACATGGAAAGCTTACAATTGCAAAAGAAATCTAGGAGGTAGAGTAAAACATTAAGATTCCCTGTAACCTAACCACCTCCAGAGAACCATTTCCCCTCTGATCCATGCTCTGGGCCTCTCTCAACCTGGAGTACCCTCTCAGGCAGTGAGCGCAAACCTCTAGAGCTTTCACTGATCTGAAGAGCCCGCTGCGGCACGGCTTCGCCACCACTGCTCTCGGGGGACTCTGCTGGTGCCTCCCAGGCAGCCATCTCCCAGGAGGCCCTCACCGGGTAGCTCCAGTACCCTCCAAGCGGCCTGGGAGCAGCACCACGACAGGGCAGGATGCCAGGTGCACCCTCCTTCGCCGGGCCACCAGCCAACCCAGGATGAAGCACCCCGCGGCGCTGTGCTCAGGGCCAGCTCCGCGGCTCTTCGCCCAAGGCCCCGACACTCGCTCTCAGGGCCCCGCACAGTGCCGCGCGGCCTTCCCTCCCCGGGCTCACACCCCCAGCCCCGGTGCCAGCTGCCAGAACAACACGGCAGGCAACGGGGCTGCACTAAACCCCTGCCGCCCTTGAGACACGGGACAACAACTGGGCGCCTTGAACACCAGGAGGCGGCAAGTGCCAGTCAGCAGCCGGCCACGGCCGCTCACTCACCCTGGATGCTCAGCATCTGGCCCAGCTTCAGCGCCGCCCCGCGCACCTTGCAGAGCGTGCGCACGATGCGCTCCGCGTTGGCCTCCGACAGGAAGGGGCTGGAGTCCAGCACGGCTTTCTTCCCTGTGGGCAGCAGGGCGTCAGGCGGCATCTACGGACTCCTGACTATCCCCAAGGCCAGCAGCGCAGCTCCAAATCTATGTCCTCCCAGGACCGGATGAGGCCGTGCTCGTGGGGCCTCCCCCTCGATGGCGCACCCAGACACCGGTCTCTCCTGTGTCAGGCCCTGGGTCACAGGGTCACTGTGAAGCAGCCAGTTAGCTGCAGGCGGGCTCAGTGCTGGGAGGAGGAACCCGACAACAGTGCCCAGGTGAGGACGGCCAGTCCTCCGCCACCCCCTGGGCAGGACAAAGGCTCTCTGCACCCCTGGGCCTGTCCTTCAGCAAGGGCACTCGGGGTCAAGGACAACACACACCCTCTGGGCCTCGCTGCCCTGAGACTGGAAGCTCAGTGCAGCCAGCTGGCCATGCGGTGACCCCGAGGCTATGGGTGACCTTTGCCTGGGAGGTGGCAAGGTGCCACGAGGTCTCCAACAAGTGTCAGGAGGCCAGCGGAGCCCTGAGGCCAGCCAGTAGTGTGACCAGGAGACTTGGCCCTCTCTGCCTAAACATGAAGTCCAGCCTGCAAGGAGATGGGGAGAGGCCCAGTAGGGCTGTGGGTGCCTCTGCCCTCTCTGAGCCCCTCTGCACCCCTCTGACTGGGTGTCCAGCTCCGGTGACATCTGAGATCTCTCTTGCCCTGTGTCCTGTGAGTCCAGTTAAATGGGAAGGCCTTCACAGAACTGGCACCTGCCTCAGCTTACATCACCACAGGTCCAGAAGGCCAGAGCACCTAGTGAGTCATTCTTCGTGTTAGGGCTGAAACGCTTGGGGACACAGCGCTTGCGTACTGGATCTGTGCTCAGCACAGGGCTGCGCCCAGTCCCAAGCAAGGGAAGAGGAGCAGTGGCCACACCGCCGCCGTGCGCTGTGCGCCGTGTGCCTTCAAGGACTCAGGGCCAGGCGTGCGGGAAAGGGTGAGGTTCACAGCCCGGCCCCAAGAGGCAGGGCAGGTGCCAGGAGGGTGCTGGGTGCCCCAAAGACTTCTGCCCCACACAAGAGGCCACGCTGGGTCATGGCAGCACCAATCTGGAGACCCGGACCCAGAGGCCCAGGCAGCAACAAATCAGAGCTGAGGAGAACAGGGTTCCGAGTGTCACCTCTGCCTGCCACCCCCCTCCCCAGCCCCTGGGACTCTTGGGGTGGAGAGGCAGAGCAGGGAGGGCACCCGGGAGCAGCCCGGCCGAGGCTGGAGGAGTCAGGTCTCCCTCCCAAGGATACCGAGCAGGCCAGGCTGACTGCAGGGCTCCTGAGAGGTGAGGGTGGCGTCAGGCCAGGCTGGGTTGTCCCAGGCAGCTGCAGCCTATAGCTGGTGACCCCCACCTGCCCTGGAGGCCCGGCATTGGCCCGGACCCCCAGACAGAGACTTTCTCCAGGGGCAGGGCTCAGCCGGCCTGCCAAGTGGCCTCCAGTGCAGGGGATGCTGGGCCTGCCTGACAGCTGGAGCACAGCGTGGGGACTGCCCAGGGCCACCCCACTCTGGCCTTCATTCCTCACCTCAGGTCATCACCGTCCTTGGCTGAGGACACCAACTGTAACCTTGGAGCCAGTCTGACCTCTGCTCTGCTTGGACGGCGAGGGGAGAGAGTGGCCAGCTCTGGGCTGAGGGGGCGGTGCAGGGCCAGGCAAGGCCACCATTCACTCCAGAGCAGCCTGGCTCTGCTTCCCAGTGTGCCGCAGCACTGATGCTAAAAATACCCTTGCTAATCCTTGTCTTACAGCCCTTTCCAGGGACACGCACAGTGCCCCACGTCCCTAGTAATCGGAGCCTGTGCGGAGGGGGCGAGTGTCCTGCCCCTGGAAGGGAGAGCCCTGCAGGTAGAGAGAGGCTGTCCTGGGGCTGGGAAGACCCCCTGGCCCGCAAGAGAGCTTGGCTTATGGCGATCATGGGGACAGCAGAGGTCAGGAGGTCCCCACAGACAGGTCAGAGGTGTGAGCACCACACTAAGCTGGCAGTCCCCGAGAGCAGCACAGGTGGGCTGTGGGCCGATGAGCCCAACTCTCCAGGGTCCCCACACCTCTCCCTCAGGGCCCAGCTCACCTGTGGAGTTCTCAGGGCGCAGACTCTTCTTGGCAACCTCAGCCAGGGCCCCAAAGCCCAGACCCACAGCCAGACCTGCAAGAAGGGTGCAGGAACTCAGCACCCACCGCCAGGAGGGTCACTCACCCTGGCATCCCAGCACGGCAAAAAGCTGGAAGGTGGGGGCGACACACTGGTGGTTTTGGAGGAACCAAGCAAGGGTTTCCGGTGGGAAAGTCCACGCACCCCCACTCTTGGACTGCAGCCACACGGGCACAGTAACGGACCCCCAGGGCGGCTTGTGCCAGGGACACACTGGGGAAGCGGGGTGCAAATGGGAAGAAGGACCAGACATGGTCTGTGGGCCAAGGACTCCCTGACGACACAGGGCACCCAGGGGAGCATGACCACCCACCTCGAGTCCGCACGCAGAGCCTCAGGCCCTCGGGACCCACTGGGAACGCTTGCAAAGGCAAAGACGACTGAGCACCGCCCGCCTTGCCGTCCGGGCCACCAGCTCTGAAGTGGGGCCCAGGCCCTGCGGCCTAGGTCCCCCTTTTCCACTCACGGCCTTGTACATTGAAGTTCACTCACACCTCCTCTGTCTAACCCAACCCTCCATGACCCTGACTGTGCAGGAAAGCCTCCCGCCAGGGGCCGGCCAGGAAGCCGCGTGCGGCCCGGTGTCTTTCTTTACACTCGCTTCCAGCAAAGCCGGCGAGAAGCGGGCTGCACCTGCCAGCCACGGCGGGAAGGAAGACGCCCAAGTGCCCCGGAAGGAAGACGTGCGGCCCCCACGCCTGTGGCACGGAAGGGAACACTGGGCGCTCTGTTTAGGGGCGAAGAAATTTGCTCATGTCTCTTTTTCCAAATTTTCTACAGTGAGTATGCACTATCTGTAATAAAAACAATGACTTACTGAAAAATTCATCGCATGGAGAAGACATTTTAAAAATTAGAAGGCAATTCAATTTTAAAACGTCTCTTCGCAATACATGTCATCTGCCAGTAGGTGGCAGTGCAGCCCCCACAGTGCCTGCCCCAGCCCAGCTCCAGCTCCAGGTCCTGAGATCCAAGTCCCTGCAGCAGAGCGCTTGCATAGGGCCAAACACATGTCCTGCTAGGAACGCATCCGCCGTTATAGCACCAAGTCTGTTAGAAATGGTTATTTGTGTGCACTCAAGTCTTCAAACTATATGCCATGGTACACACTTGGCGCATCTCATTTTTTGGCCAGCCCCATTCCAAAAGCTCAGTGTGGCTGGTCTCACACTTGGTGTGCACTGGCAACTCTGTGCAGAGAAGCCAAGCACTGGCCCCCTTGGGAAACAGTGGGGAACCCCTTAGGTAGGACAACACGCCAGGTGAGGAATCCTGCTGTACGGGGACAGCGGGACCAGAGCCCAGGGGCCCAGAAGGTGCAGCAGCTACGTTTCTGACCCTTTCCTTGCCAGCACCAGAGGTGCTGGGCACAGAGCGGGAGCCTGGCCAAGGCCCTGACTACACATTAACTCCCCGCCACCCGTCCACCTCACCCTACCGACTGAGCAAAATAAACCATACCAGAAAACATTAACCTTCACACTGACAACCTCTGCCAGTGTCTCTCTGCGTCTCGATTCTTCTCTGCCTAGGGCAAGTCCAAAGACAAGGCCACAAAGCCTGATCACAACACTCGGGCGCCACGGCCATGCCAAGCCCCTCCCGGGCAGAGCTGTGACCCCCACATGCCAGCCACACCCGGACCTCAAACGCTCTGCGCAGACTGTTCTTGCCTACTCGCAGGTTCCCAGGCAGAGCTCGGCAAGGACCTGCTATTAAGCAAATCTCTGAGGAAACCTTCCACAAGGAGGCCTGAGGCTCCTTCCATGGCCCTGCACAGCCCTCAGGACAGGACCAGAGCCAGGCCAAGGTGGTGCCAGCCACAGAACAGACAGGCTCTGCACAGCAGGGACCCGGGGTGGTGTAAACAAGTCCCGTCGGTCAGCAACCATGACCTTGGCCTTGCCATCTCCTATTCTCAGGTGAACCCAAAATCTAGGGGCATCAGCACACCTCTGCCAGCCCAGCACAGGCACAGCTCAAACCTCAGAACCTTTATCCTGCACAGCCTTCACCCCAATCGGGTGGGACCTGAGCAATTTCAAGAAGACAGACTCCCCAGCTGGGATCCCCAGTCCTTCTGAGACCCCCAGAGCCATGCTCCAACGCCCGCCCACCTCTGCACCCTGGAACAATACACACACACACACATACACACACGCGCGCGCGCGTGCACGTTCAGAGAAGCTTGTCAGGTGGCCCCAGGGGTGTCCTGGAGAAAACTGGGCTCTGAAGCCACTGTCAGCAGTTTGGGCTCCCTCCTGGCCTGGGAAAAGGCACCCACACAGTCCAAGAAAGCACCTGACATATCACAAAGAAAAGGACGTGCTGTAGTGGGGGAGCAGGGTCTGTCCCGGGGAGGGCATGGAGCCTGCACCCCAAACGATGGTTCAGTTCTGCATGAGGTGGCTTCTGGGTGCCCCCCTCCCACAAGGCCCCTCAGGTCCCTCAGAGGATGTCAGAGAAAAACAAGGCCCCCTCCCCACAGCAGTGGATCCAAATCCACCCAGGCGGAGGCGGCATGCTGGGCCCTTCCCCTGCAGGCCGGATGGAAAGCACAGAGCAGAAACAAAGTCCGACCGCCTGGTGTCTCCCGCTTCCCATTGGAAAGGCCAGACATGCCTACAAAGCCAGGCTGAGGAAGTCCCCGCGGCAGCGGCGATGATGGTGCTCACTTGGTGCCAGGCGCTGTCTGTGGCACTGTCCGCAGCACTAGGGCTATGCAAACCTTTCACCACTGAGCCACACTCCTAATCCAGAGCCCGGCATCTGAAGATCTCCACGGCCACTGGAAGTGCTCACGCCTCACCTCTGCACAGCTCTGCTCCCAGCTGAGCTGCCTGGGCCGAGGACACGCGCTCCAAAGCCCCGGTGTGGAAGGTGGGGGAAGCAGCACCATGGGGACCACTGAGAGGGCAAGAACAAGGACCAAGACCTTAGGGGTAACCAGGATGATGACTGACAGAAAACAGCGGAAGCAGAAGTAAAAGCAGAAAGAAAAATTTCAGGAAAGAATAGCAGAGAAGATAAGAGGCAATTTCAGGAACAGAAGGCAAGAAGAAATTAAAAAGATTAGAAGAACGTAAACTGTTAACACCAAGAGAACAACTGGCAAGTAAGCTGCAGCTAAAGAAATCACAGAAGAGTCAGATCTGGAATTAGGAAAAAAAAAAAAAAAAAACCTTTTGGTGTTAATAATACATTTTATGGAATAGATGCTATGAATCGACCTGCAAGAAATGATTTCACAGTTTGGAAAGTTATTAAAAGATAAAATTACATAATATGAAAAGTCACTACAGTATATTACACCAATTTTCTGAAAGCCTTAGGTGTATGAACTTCACTGGAAACAGACAACTTGGAAACAATTACCAATTCACCAACTGTGCTTTGTAGGGTAAAACTAAAGCAAGCAAAGCAAAGCAAAAAAGAAAGGCATGATTCCTGGAGAGGGAATAAAGGCCACCAGGAACGACGATCTGGTAGCTACCAGGGGTTATGATGGCGCGTATGTAGCAAATTACGAAGACTTCATGTGATATTTTATTTTCTCTTGGTGTCTTGTTTCTCACCATCGCTTTAACATGCAGCACAACTTCCCTCCCTGTCAGCTCACCAAATGCCCCCATCAGAAGTAGAGTGAGTGTCTTCTGTGCTAGTTCTGTGCTTGACACTTAGGTTGCTAACATACAAATGAGGGAACTTAGATCTTGCTGCCAAGGGGTTAAAATCAAGGACCTCCATTGCTACTAAATTGTAATTTAAAAACAAATCTAAGGATACTGTCATTGTTCCACAGCAGCAGTCACCAAATCGGAAACAAACATGGCAGTGCGAGCAGAAATGATGCAGCATTTCCACGTCCAATAATACAGCCTTCACCACAGCTCCGTCAAGGGTCTGCAGCTCCGGCACGTGGTGCGGCCTAGGCTGACACTGCTTCGTCTTGGCATTGAGTGTGACGGTATTAGAAACACACTGTGAAGGAGACTGCTTATCTCTGAATGAAGATATTGAAATGTTAAATGACCAAAACTCCCCAAGTTAAAGCTGAAGAAGACAAACCCCCCCCCCATCCCTGCAGGACAAGTTGTGCGATCTGGGGAGCACAGACTGCCCACCTTTACTTTGTGAGGGAAAAAAAAAGTCCACAGAACGAAGATTGAAGGACAGAGACATTGGCCTTTGCTTCCTTGTGTTCCTACACCCCCAGTAATTCGGTCCATCTTTACCGCCACCTGGCACTGTCCAGCTGCCCCAGGCCCTGCCCACAGGGCCCGGAATGGGCTGGTCGGGGGAATGGGAGGAAGAGGAAGAGGAAGGGGTTGAGGAAGCTCTGTAGGGCTTGTTCCCACAGGTTCCTAGGACTGGACCTGGCTGACTGCAGTGGGGAGGGAGCTAACCCCCCGGGTGTCGGCTCAGCCTTCCCATACAGGAGAGGCCTGGGCGGCCAGACCACACACAGCCCTCGGCAATTGGCAAGCGCACTGGCTCAGCTTCCTCACCTGAACGAACAGAGAATAATAACTGCCTTAGCTCCCGCACAGAGCTCCCGGGCGCAAAGCAGGCAGCAGAGTGCAAAGCGGAGTGAGGCTCACCCCCCGGGCCTGCTGCAGACCTCTGCAACCAGAAGCTTCCTTTCCCCAGCTACTACTGCACGTTGCTCAAGGCGGGACCAGAGTCAGCCTCAGACACAGCTCTGTTAGCAGAGGGTCTGGGGACAGCAGGTCAGGGCATGCGGCACCGCATGGGGTCTGGACAGTCCCTGTCACCACCAGATCCCACCCAGTCACCGGCCCAAGGGCGCCGCCAGGGTGCAACGGCTCTGCAAGGTCCCAGCTAGGCAGAGCCAAGTCCTGACCAGTAACTAAGACAATGAAACTAAATTATTCAATTTATTATCTTTTGCCCTAGAAGCACATCCTTTGTACTTTAGCACTGTTAAAATTTCTTTTTTAGAGGGAGCGAAAGAGTAAGTAGTAAGAATGAAGGTGTGTTATATACTTAGACCAACTCCCCGTGATGAACATAATCATCATTTACTGCAAACATGGACTAATAAAAAAGTTTTACAATGTCCTACTAAAAATGTCAATATTTTTGTGGTGTGGTGGTCCATGCCTGTACTCCCAGCACTCAGGAGGTTGAGGCAGGATTGCAACGAGTTCATTCCTACATAGTGAGCTTAAAACCAGCCTGGACTACACAGCAAGACCCTACCTCAAAAAAACTAAAATATAAAAATAAAATGAAACAGTAAAATGCTGGCAACAGTGCTTTGTTTTAAATGTACTTGGCAAAATTTGAAAATCAAACACCTACGGCCATTCTCCCAGTGTTTGTTTTCAATTTTACCACTGAGATAACAGACACAGAAGCTCCTGGGTAGGGGCTGGCACAGTGATGCCACAGACAGCTCCGCGGCCGGTGCACGAACAGCACCAGGTCTGTCAATCTTTGGGAAATTAAGCAACAATAGCCTTTAGCGTGCCATTTCCACCTAAGAGGGGCCTGGTTACCAACACGAGAGGGAACAGCTAACGTCACCTCACCTGAAGGAAACACAGGGGAACCTCATCAACTGTTTTTAGAAGTGATGCGTGTTCTAGGAATCAGAGAACCTTAACCTTTTAAAAACATTCCTGGCCTATTGAAGTGGTTTTCTCAAATATCATATATCATATATATCTTCATTTTCATATATCAAATTTCAAAAGCCTTTTGCTGCAGAACCTAAATAACCTTACAGTTTCCTACTTCTTCCCAATTTGTTTCCTATTTCCTTTACTTACTCATCTCTCCCCTTCCTTAATGCTGTGGTGCATACGTCCCTGTGTGAAGGTCTCAGTAACCACCGCAGGGCTATGCACAAAGCACTACCTTTCATAAGTCTTATCTAGTACCCACTTTATCCACTAAGGTCTCCATTTGATAATCACCCAGTTCCCCCTCATTTTATAGGGGAAGAAGACATCACCTCTAAACCCACAAGACTGAAGCTCAAATGGAAAAAAAGAGATGACTACAGGAGACACTGGGGACACAGGAAAAAGACCTAACGGATGTTGATTGTTTTGTTTTTTGTTTTTTTGAGACAGGGTCTCACTATGCAGTTCGGGCTGGCCTCGGGCTCACTTTGTAGCCTAGGCTGGTTTTGAACTTGCAACAATCCTCCTGCCTCAGCCTCCTGAGTACTGGGATTACAGGAGTGCACCACTATGCCTAGCTCTAACAGATGTTTAAATGGAGGCCCTGAAACAATAAGGCAGATGCAACACTTGCAGAAATTACCCAAATGCCCCAAAACTAATGACAGACATCAAGAAATGACAAAGTCAAGAAACCCCAAGTAAGATAAATACAAAGCAAATCATATCTTAAAGGTACCAGTATTATTGGGGAAGTAACAAAAATAATCATTTATATTACATTGTAGTAAGTCAACAATGAATGCTATAATCTCAACAGCAATCACTAAAAGAAGTGAAACGTAAAACACAAAAAGCTAGCAAAGAGAAAACATAAAAAATTTTTTTTAAAAATGTGATTAACTTAGTTGGGCGTGGTGGTACAAGCCTGTAATCCCAGCACTCAGGAGGCTGAGACAGGAGGATTGCCATGGCTCAGACCAGTTTGGTCTGCACAGGGAGTTCAAGACCAGCCTGTACTACATAGCAAGACCCTGTCTCAAAAAAAAAACAAAAACAAAATAAATAAACAAACAAACAGGGATTAACTTAGAAGATAAAGACAAAAGAGAAAAAAGGGAATAAAACAAATGGGGCCACATGTAGACAAACACCAAGATACCAGCTGTAAACCGCCTACACCACAGCATCCAAGTCCTAATGCCTCATAACCAAAATGAACTAGTATTCTAGCCTCCACCCCAGCATCGAAATGAGGCCCTGGAACTGAAAAACACCCGAACACCTGTGTGGTCCCTTCAGCAACCCTACATCTCTGAGCCCTACAGTGGTCCCTTTCCTTCCTATCCCCCTGTAAAAACTTCCTACAACCTGTCAATCTACGAATCAAAAGCATCTGACCCCAAGGAGGGGAAGAGGGACCACAACGGCTTTCAGGACAACAGTCAGAGCAGTGCTGCTTCGAACTGTTTGGCCAATGACCTACCGGGAGCCAGTACTTCGCACTGCAATAAAGAACATACTCTCGCAGGAAACAAAACGATTTTTGTAATGCATGTAGTTCTAAGGACCTATGATAATAATAATGATCTTTTTGATTCAATTCCATTCTATTTGACTTTTTTTTTCAGTAGGCACAGAACCCAGGGCGATGCACATGGTAAACATATGTTCTGCCAACAAGCTACAGCCCTGTCCACAACTTGTTTTTATAATGCTAATCCTGGCCCGCTAAATTGACTTCACGTTCAGTAAAAGGGTCATAACTCAGTCTGAAAGCCTGTGAGTGGCATGGATGGCCCAGAATTTACCTCTGGAGCCAGAAGGGCACGTTCTTTCCTGATCTGGCTCCTCTGCACCCACCCTGCAACCTCTAAGCCCGAAACGTTACCTATCAATTGCCCTGACCTTAATGCAGGCAGCTCTGAGTCCGAGCTGTGGGTAAAGCGCAGCACATGGATACGCAAGGGGGACTCCAGGCACTGGCAGCTGTCAGCAAGAGATCAAGAGGCTTCGGCCTGTGCACGGCACCTCCCCAAACCAGGGCTTCTCTTCACCCCAACCCAGGCCTCCACTGGCTGCCCAAGTGCCCCACACTCAGGGTTTTCCTGAAGTGGTCTGATGCTTCCGCATACCTCCCCATAGAACTCCTCCCTCTGCAGTCTGTCCTCCTCAACCTGCTGCCCAAATGACAGGACCCGTCTTTCCAGGCGTCACGGTGTTCCCCCAGATTCTAGCTCACCGTCCAGACTTCCACTCAGGGACGCTGCCATTCAGGGCCCTTTGTGCAGCCAGAGACTAAGAAAAACCTAACACTGGCCCACGGATATACTACAGACCGCGCCTTTAAAAGAGATGTCATTGGGGGAAAAATGGTTATAGCTTTTTCTTTTCTATTCGATTTTCTGTTGGGAAGAGTTTTATATTGTTTAAAAGATATTCTGGTTAATTTAACATGACTTACGGGCTCAATTAATGTCCTTTCTTCCATTCTTTTTGTCCCTTCCTCTTTTAAAGAACAGTTTATTTATTTTTAGGGTGATATTTTTTCTCTTTTTTAGACTTGTGCAATACATTTTGAAATGAAACTTGGTGGATTTTTTTCTGATAAACTACAACATTAGTTGACTATTACCCAGACTGATTTGCTGAATACTTGGTAAAGACTAGTTTTTAATCTATAACATAGGATTAATCCCGAATGGCAGTACATCATTATCTACTTAGCTTTCGTACTTATATTTTTCAGACAAAAAAATACTACTGTGAATTGTATTTATAAGCAACACAAACTGTATTATATGCAAATCTGTGACTGTTAATGGCATCGTCTCACAGGAATTGATAAGCAGAGCTTATGCACTATAAAAAGACTTTCATTCTAACCACTTTTCCCAAATACAGCCTCTATTATCACCACCAATCCCACTCCCCCAGCCCACAAAGATACCTGGTCAAAAATATGGCAAACCCAGCCTTTCAGGGAAGGCTCACCACAGGCTGGAGTGAGGAGTGTAGGGGGCTGCAGAGAAAAACCACAGAAGTCAACGGGGGTAGTTCCTGCCCTCAAGCCCTGTGCAACATTTTAATAAGAAACAACAATTCTTGACCAATCGCTGGTCAGTGTGCAAAATGGGAAAACATGCAAGTCTTCCAGGGGCAAGGTCTGTTAGGGGCTAGCAGGGCAGTGACTGTCAAACTGTATTCTGGTACTAGAACCCCAGGAAGTCACCATGGTCTTTGAGGAACTACTAACCCATGAAAAGGAAGTGAAGCAATAATTTTGTTCTATAATTCAGATGTCACTTGATAATAAGTTCTCCAATAGCTAAGCAGCAGCAGATGCTAAATTTTTAGGTAATGACTATGAAAGAAAATGTTAGTTATAGACAGCCGAGCATGGTGGTACGCGCCTGTAACCCCAGCACTTGGGAGGCTGAGGCAGAAAGATCACTGTGAGTTCCAGGCCAGCCTGCACTGCATAGTGAAACTCTGTCTCAAAAAAGAAAAAAATAAAAGTTATAGTTGCAGAAATTTTATATAACTAGGTTAGTCTGCTTTTTACACTGGAAAGACAGCTGGCCTCATTCAGGGCTATAACCCACATTATCGACCCAGTTCCCAGAGACCCAGGCCATCAGGAAGAACAGTATGCAGGCCTCTGCCAGGACCCAGTCTTCGGCAAGGAGGATGGACGCATCAGTCTGGAGTTTGAATATCCCCCAAAGGCCTGTGTGCTGAAGTCTCTGTTCCCAGGTTGTGGCGCTCCAGGGAGGTGGCGGAAAGCTTAGAAGAGGGAGCCCGGTATGAGGAAGTTACATCACTGCAGGTGGTCCCTCAACGGGGCCTGGGGTCCTTGGCCCCTCCACCTTGCATTCTGGCCCCCATGAACTGAGCAGCTCCTCCCGCCATACACTCCTGCCATGTCGCACTGCGCTGCCACAGGCCAAAGCAACCACCCAAGTGACCATGGACTGAAACCTTTGAATTCATGAGACAAAATAAACCTTTTCTCCTTTTAAGTTGATTATCTCAGGTGTTTTGAGTCAGTGAAGGAAAATCTACCCAGCACAATGAAGTTTCCAAAAGACACGAGGAGGGGAGAACCACACGAACGATGGATGGTACACACCAGAGAATTACCAGCAAAGGGAAACACACGATCGCAGTCTTCACGCCCCACTCAGCGCCGGTGTCACATGAACCAGGAGATCCTTTATATACTGCCTGGCAAATAACCACTTGGCCAAGGCTGGAATGTGAATCACGCTGCCCTTTCACTAACTACACTGCCTGGAGAGTCTGCTGAGGACAGCTGAGCCTTCACTGATGAGATGCACTCTGGATAACTCTAGCGTGTACTACAACAAGGGACCTGGCACTTTCAACAGGGCCATTGTGACCAGGAGATAAGCAATGGGTAGACTAATACAATGTCATAAAAGTAGGTACAACTGCTCTAAACCTGCACTCTGAAGGTATCCTTCAACTTGTATTAAAAGATAGGTATACTGAGCACAAGTACACATGGGCACAGTGATCACCCAAACCCCCAAAGCAAATTATAAATAAAGGCCCCAACACTACACACAGCATATCAAAACAATGTTAACCAACAGTAGCTCGGGGCCGCAGCATCTCATTAGCATTTCGTGGATGAGCTACAGGCCTGTGGGGACCCAGCAGATGGGTCCCCCGGTGCTTGGTCTCAGAAACAAAAAATTCTCGTTTAGGAGTTCAGTGGCCCAGTGAGGAGCTCACACTCATAACCGGCTCATTCCTGCTGAGTCGGCCCCCCTCACTGAGAGGCCTAGGCCAGAGGAAAAGGCCTGTCAAGCAGGCCAAGCTGCACCCGCAGGAAGCCTCGGTCACACACCAGCCCCAGGCAAGGGGGCAGAGCTGGAACCCTGTAACCGGGCCGTCCTCCCACGGAAAACATCCCAGCCCCGCAACTGCTAATGCAAGGGCAGCCACTGTCAGCTGCTCCCCTGCGCTGGGATGTGGGTAGCTCTCCACCTAGTCCTACCTCCCCACGGATCCCGGGAGGGTCCTAGTTGCCCTTGGCTGGGAGTGGCATGGCAGGGAAGGTGAGGCAGCATGGGGCACATGGCCTGCTTACCTCCAAAGTTGGCCAGTCGCCCAATCCGCGTAACTGGCACCTTCCTCTCCCGAGCCCGCTCACTGAGCTGGAGGGAGAAAACAAAGAGACCTGGATCATCAGCAAACGGGGACAAGACCAGCCTCAAGGTTCATGCTGCCCTTCACACTCCCTCCTCACCCCAAAGGCAGCACACTGCACCCACGTTCCTAAAGGCCCCTGACCACAGCATCTAGAAAAAGTCACCAAACAGGAAGCCGATGCCAGCAGCCCTGTGGGTGGGAACCCCGGCCCCAGGCCAAGAGGCCTCCCTACGCACCATCTGCTTGTGGGGCTTGCTCTCGGGGCGGGCCTTGGCTTGCCGGGCCTTCTCAATGTCCTCGGCCGTGAGACCCCCCATGGGGGACTGGTCCTGATGGAAGAACCTTCGCTGGAAGCCAGTGGCAAAGAAAAGGTCTCTGGGGTCTGCAAAGAGCCTCCCGTTGACTCTGCCCAGCGGGGAAGTGGCCTGACCTGGGAGCCCAGCTTCCCTAAAGAGTCCACTGGCAACATAGGCGGGAGCCGGGCCCTCACTGTAGGTGTGGCCTGTGGACGGTGATGGCGACTCGTCAATGGTGGAGGTCCCAGCCGCCTGTGCCACTGAGAAGGGGACCTCGGCTTCCAGGTCGTCATAGCTCTCGGTGGCATAAGATGCTTCCTGTGTATCTTGACCCTGCAAGGAGTAAAGGCCAGCATGAGAGGAGAGAAACAGGACTGCAGCTCCACCCCGCGGCAACCCCACCACACCCACCTCGCCCACTCTCCGGAGGAACACGATGCTACCCCTAAGACCCGAGAGCTAGGACCAGGGCTCTACCACGTGGAGGGGAAGCCAGGCGAAACAGAAGCCAGAGAAAGCTTTCGGACGCAAAAACCACTGAAGGCTGGCAAAGGGGTGGGGGACCCGTGTGCCCCATCACAGGCTGGCGCCCTGCTGCAGAGTGGGTTCTACCAGCCGGTCTGGCCGTGGAGTTAAGGGGCTCTCACAGGACGAGGTCACAGTCAGGATCAGGCCTGGTTATCCCTGGGAGTTCGGGGTACAAGGGAAGCAGCAGAGGATACAACGCAATTTCTTGAAAGAGCCACCCCAGGCTGACCTTCGGGCCCAGCTTCTACTTGTGAACCTGGAATGACCTTAAATGAGGCCCTAACCCTTCTCTGCTACTTCTTCATCTGAAAATAGGGCTCCCCACAGTCAGAGTGATGAGGAGTTCAGCCAAAGCAAAGGAAACTGCCATACAAGGCTAGAATTAAATAGCACCGAGACCTGAAGGTGGGCCAAGGGCCTGGATCCCTGGCTGAAGTACTAAGGAGTAAATGTCCAGGTCTGCATGCTGCCCCAGTATTATGCAAAAGCTGTAGGAGATAGCAGGCCCTTTACGGTCCGCGCCCTACAGTGTCTCAGAGTCTGGAGAGACACACAGGCCTTCCCCTCCACCGAGAGGAGATACCCTGGCAGTTACCCTCATTTGACCAATGGCAAACTAAGACTGAGAGCTGAGCTCACTGGTACAAGCCACCAGTTAGCAAATGGCAAAGCAAAGGTTCAAAGCCTAGAGTTGCCCTGCTGGCCATCCTGGGGTCACCGAGCTTTCTAAAAAGGAAGCACATTTAGGCTCATGGGTTCTTCGCCAGACAGTGAGGGGAGGACCTGGAGTGAGGAGTTTGGGGCAGGGTCCTCTAACTCCCACAACAGCCACCTGGCCCTGGAGACTGCTGCCTGCCAATGTAACCGCTGCAGAGGCCCCTACTGAAGGGGCAGGTGAAAGACCCTCGGGGAGCACCTGGCACCTCAGACCCCAGCCCCCAGGGACAAGGGAGCCACCACACCGAAGTGTCAGGGAGTAATGGGAAGCCAAGTGGCCCCTGCTCAGGTGCCTCCTTCACAGCGGAGGGTCCGGCCTCCAGCCCCGTTTCTGCCGAGGCGGCCCTGCCTCGCTCAGACAGCAGCCTAGGCCTGCTGGAGGAGAGTGGGGCGCAGAAGGGAGCCGGACAAGAGGGCCCGGGCCCTCAAGGAGAAGCTGCCGGGCCCGGCACGTTATCTCACTTCTGTGGCGGGGACTGGGACAAGCTCACTCGCTGAGGGCTCCACAGGCCAAACCCCGAAAGGAAGTTGGGCACAGGGTGCTGAGAGGGCGCCAAACAACACCACAGGGGCCACAGCCCTGCTCCAGTTGGAGGGAGTCAGGGCAGTGACGAGGACAAGGATTCCAGTCAGCCCCTTGTTAGTCATGACCTGGCGGCCAACTGCTTAGTCTCAGCTTGCACATCCGAGAAACGGGGATAAGCTTCCAGGCCTGGCCCACCCCAGGATGACAGAGGAGACAGCACAGGTATAAAGTCTTCCAAAAATTAATGCACACAGCATCAGAGAGACACTGTGTCACCACCGGACACTGTGAGGGCAGGAGGGGGAGGGCTGCGACGTCTGTCCAGAGTCAGCAGCCACAGGGCAGAGGACGGGGTGAGCAGGCAGGGCAGCCTCTGCAACACGACTCCCAACACACACACGTCCACATGCGCCTCCCAGTGCTGCCGACACGCGCTCCCTGGTGCCCTATAGCTGGACTACCTGGAGAGCTGCCGACAACTGCAGGGACACCCTGGCAGGCAGCGCCCCCGCTGCAGCCAATCTTGTTTAAAACCACCCCTTCTGTAGAAGATGTGGAGGCTTCCTGGGCCCCTGCACAAAGCTGTCACCTCCCCTAGCATGAGGAACAAGAGGGAGGCTGGAGGTGAACTCCCCTTGGCCAGGCTGTGCCGGTGCCACCCTGAGAAGGAACAGAGCCCTGCCGCAGCCAGGTCCCCAG
The DNA here is from genome assembly GCA_004363535.1 of Dasyprocta punctata. Lineage (NCBI taxonomy): Eukaryota > Metazoa > Chordata > Mammalia > Rodentia > Dasyproctidae > Dasyprocta > Dasyprocta punctata. The sequence continues at coordinate 80,546 of RJWM01005699.1, forward strand.
AGACGTCAGCAAAGTGAAAAGAGGACACGAGGCTCTGGGCAGTAAGAGGCTGCTGGACACAGCTCTGCCGGCAGCTGCACAAGATGCCTCCCCCGAAACTCCTGAACCTACCTCCCCTCTGCGCTGGTATAGGAGGGGGTCTGTGGGAGGTGACTTGAATTACTGCCCTTATAAAAACGATCCCAGCCAGTACTGCCTGCCTCCTTCTGCCATGTGAGGGAGACACGGCAAGGTGACAACCATCTGCCAATCAGGAACTGGCCCTCACGGACACCTAATCTGCCAGTACCTAGATCTTCGACCTCCAGGCCTCCAAGGCTGAGACGTTCGGCCACACCCTCCCTCTGGCCCTAGACGGCAGGACAGGCTAGCCACCGGGCTCCCCAGCCCTATTCACAAGACCAGCCACCTGGTATCTGTGTCTTGCTTCATATCTTGGTCTCCCCAAGAGCTCCAAGTCTGACTCCCCATACACCACCGCCCTCCGCCCCCATCTGCCGGGGCTGTGACAGTCCCCTTACCTGTACCAGCCCCAGGACTAGGCTGATCTGCTCCGCCGCTGTGGCCTGCAGGGCTCTGGCTGCCATGATAAACTCCCCGCCAAGGCCCAAGTGCTGCAGGTGGGTTTCCACGGCCGCCTGGGTCAGTCTGGCAAGGCCTTTGGCCAGCATGATGGCGTCCCCCAACATGGCAGCCATACCTCAGGCCTGGAAGAGAGGAGGCCAAGTCAGGGAGAGGGGCTCCACACCTCGCACACTCACCAGCTCCACAGACTCTGGGCAGAAGGCAACTGGCCAACTGGCTTGCTGCTGATCCGCCCTTCAGATCAAGCTGAGAGAAAAGAAAGGGCGCAAGCTCACAGTGGCCTCTGGGGATTCCTGGCTCCTTCAGACACAGAGCAGCATGAACGACGGCTGAGTCTGCACTGCGGGGCCCTCACTACTTCCCACGCACTGCCTCGCTCGGGCCTCACAGCCGCCCCACAAAACACCCTCGGCTCGGAGAGGTCAAGTGACAGTACGGAACTGGGACTGGCGGGATGTGTACTGACTCCTGGTCTAGTGCTTTCTCCAGGAATAATAGTCGGTGTTGTAGCAAGAACATCTCACTCCTGAGGAGTCCCTGCAGGTTCAGGGGACAGCTCTTGACAGTCCAACTGGACCACGCAATGGCTGGGGTGATGTCCCTTCCCATTCCTCTTACTCTGCCCAAAGAAGCCTCCAACAGATGCCCAAAGACTGAGGGACAAGCAGATCCCCCCACCCCCACCCCACGCCTGATTCCTTTCCTCTGCCCACTGCAGCTTCGTGTAGCTGCCAAGCCACATCTCCAAAGAGAAGCCCAGCTCTGGGGACAATCAGTTCAGGAGGTCCCGCCCAGCACCGAGAAGGGACAGCCACTCCCAAAACACAGCTGGGAAGTGAGCATGACAGCACATGGGAGGTCCATCTTGGAAACTCTTCCTCTCTCCCTTTTCCCTCTACTGGGCCACAATGTAAAGTGTTTTCCAGTGCAGGTCAGGTCAGAAAGCGGAGTGAAACAGTAGAGTCCACGCATGGCCTGGCTTGTTGTTAAGCAAGCCTCAGGGCTGAGTGCTGGACCGAAGCTGAGTCCTGTTACACCCTGAGGCTGAGGAAAGATGCACAGGAGGGAAGGGGCAGCAGGAGACCCCATGATGCAACCAGGAACATCCTAGCCCAGGGCAAGTCTTGGAGATGCAAAAGTCAGAAGCCAAGAAGAGAGGGCAGAGGTTCCTGTATGAATAAACACATACAGGTGGAGAAGGCCCCAGACATGTGGCCAGAAAGAAGGAAGGGACAGCCAGAGAGGCCTCCTGGGATTCAATCTTCTCATCACAACAATCAACAGAAGCCAGAGGAGGAAGACCATGGAGAAAGGCTCCTTAACCAGAACTCCCGGGACCCCTGAAGGCAGCCCTCTGCAGCCTGTCCTTCACCTGCCCTTCCCTGGTGGGCAGCTGTGCCAGGCTTTCCTGCAGGGATGGCCTCTGCTCCTGAGTGTGGGAGACAGCCATTTTTCTACAAGGAGAAATCACAGGATAATCGGAGACAATCGCTCCCACACAGACACTGGGAATGTAGAGATGACCTGCCACAATGTTCTCTTGGAGAACACACTTCAAATGTCAGCAGCTACCACACACTAGGGTGAGGTGCTTTCCACACATCTCCCAATCTTTATAAACCATCGATGACATAGTTATTATTCACCCCAGTTTACAAGCAAGAAAATTAAGACCAGAGAGGTGAACTAACTGGCCAAGGTCATGCAACTTCTCAGTAGTGTCCCTGGGGTCAACTCCAGTCTTGGCCTGCTCTGTGCCCACATCATGCTGTCTGCTCAGATGTTCCACCCAGTGACTCACAAGGACAGGGCTCTGCTCAGGCACAAAAAGCCACTGACATTTACACCTGCTCCAGGCCAGGGAGGTTTGGAGGAGACACACCCTTGAGAGATGGTACCATGTAACACCCTGTACTCCACTCTGCGCTCCTGAAATTTATAGTCATAAACAGACTGAGCTCCATAACCAAACACCTAGAACGTTTGGGAAAAGTGTGTGTAATCCCAGCGCAAGTGGGCCTGGCACCAGCCCGCACTCCAGGCCGCAGCCCCTCCTCCAACACACAGAGATACACTTTGCTAGTAGCCATCCTAAAAGTCAGGGCATATAAAAACACCCACTAGGGCCTTCTAGATCCCAGGGAAGAAGATGATTTTGTTTTGATTTTTTATTTTTTCAGCACATGGGAAAAATCCAGGGCCTCACGCATGCAAAGTTACATCCTCAGTCCCAGGAAGAGGTTTCTGAAAGACATCAAGGACAGACATGAGATGATGGAGGCAAAAAGATCCCTGCAGACAGCCCCAGATCCATCCACCATGCCCCAAGCCCCAGGGGCTCCCCAAAACAAACCTTCCCCTGATTCACCTCTAAGCCAATCCAAATGACCAGGACAGGGGTCTCCCAAAGGCCACAACTCCTGATAATTCCAAAACCTCGTCTCACCCACTACCTGATGTCCAAGCTACCTCAGAAGATCCTCCTAAGACCTAGTTAATTCAAACTTTGTTTTCAGGTGTAAAATGCACCTGCCTAAATTTTTCACACAAATAACCACATGTTATAGTTTCCCTAGAGAAAGCTTATAACTGATTTCTTGGCCAATTAGTCCACCTGGCCCACTGTGCTGATGGGAGTTCAACTTTTAAAAAGCCACTCCAGGTTCTGCATCCCATCCGAACTCTTGTGGTTGCTAACTTGTTGGCGCTGAACACATCTCCACAGCAGGCTAAAATCACACTGACTTTACAAGGATGCTTAAAAAAAAACAACTCAGAATTATTCATAAGAGGAAATATACTAGATAAACCAAAGAATTTGAATTCCTGTGTATGGCAACTATGAATAATAACTGTCTCTTTCAGTGTTTTCCTAACTGTGTTTTCCTAACTGTATTTTCCTAATCTTTTTATGCCCTACTTACAAAATGTAAATAAATCATCTTTTGAAAAGTACACATTAAAAGTAATTATATATATTTTTTCTTACCAAACTGGTCTCATCGCATGTGCCCAATGAATTCCCATATTGTGCCAAGTCTCACCCTAGATACTGGACCCTGAGCCAGCCCAGATGAGCTCTGTTACGCCCTGGAGGCTGAGGAAAACTGCAGAAGAGGGAAGGGACAGCAGGAGACCCTGCACTGCCTGCCATCCGGAGCATCCTAGTGCGTGTGTGTGTGTGTGTGTGTGTGTGGGCGCGTGCGTGCGCGCATGAGCGCGTGCGAGGTGGGGAGGGGCTGCGGCCTGGAGTCTCAAGCTGGCACCCAGCCCACTGAAGCTCTGATTACATTCTCTTCCCAAATGCCCTAGACATTTGGTCTGTTTATTACCATAAATTTCAGGAGCACAGCATGGAAACAAGGTCCTTACATGTTCCTGAGTCTTGTTAGGTAAAACCTGTTTTTCTCAAGTCAGCAGATGTTGCTAAAAAACACACACACACACACAATCTGTAATTTGTAAGCAGATTAACACACGGATTTCAAAAACACTGTAGCCAGCTCATACCCATCCCCTTTGACAAATATGTTTACTGACCGTGCAGGGCTGTACCAAACCTCCCTCAAAGTACAGACTGAGTCAACCACTCACTCCCTTATCAACTCCTGGAGCTCTCTACAAGGCAGTCTGTGCCCTCAAAGGATCAGAGAGAAAGACAGAGAGGGGACAACCACAAAGAAAGTTTCCTGGCTTGTTTTGCAAAACGTTACAAAAACCCTACTTCTAATTCATCATAATCCCAACATGACCCATAATCCAAGCATCATGATTTTTGTGGCAAATCCCTTCCAGGAATGCCCACCAGGTACACGGGGGAATATTTCCAACATGACTTAATATAAATAAATCTTTTTTAAATCCCAAAGCATATTCAGTACCAAAGAATCCTGTCCAGCTATGATGTCATTTGTAAGTATTAGAGTCCACACTGAGACTATCCCCCCAGCCCACTCACCTGCTAGTCCCTGAACTGATCTGGGGGCCTCGCCCAGGAGTAGCTCAACAATGGAGCTTCCCTGCTGTCCCCTGAGGAGGGGGAAGCCCAGTGCCAGCGACCACAAAGTGACAGAGCCATCGGAGGGGCAGACAGGCAGTCACATGTGGTGTGCTCATTAGCGAGGCACTGTATGAAAAGAAAAAGTCACTCTGTCCTTCCTAACACTTCTCCCTGCCACCCTGGGCTCACCCCCACAGGCTCAGGTCAACGTGCGCGGCCTGGCGTGCTCCAGGCACAGTGGCACGCAGGCACATCTATTATGGGAAGGCACCAGGGAGACGTCCAAAGCCAACTGGAGCTGACAGCCAGGGGCAGAGGCAGCACCTGCCCAAGAAGAAAAGACTGTGCTCAGAGCCAGGATCTGGCTCTAGCTCTGCCACCTCCGGCTGTGTGACTTGGCCTCTCTGTCCCTCCTCAGGAGGGCTCTGGTGAGTACCACACCCCTCTTCTAGTCCTAACATGCTAAACTGCTGTCAAGAGGGTAAATAAAAATCTCCCCTAGAGAAAGAAAGAACTGGAAAACACGCAGCTTCCCACTCCCAAGGACGGAGATTGAGAAAGAAGCACAAGGCGCTGTGCCAGGCGCAAGGGTCCCCACGCTGCAAGAGGACTTCTTCCTGCCGACTTTCACCGTCTGACCTTCCTAAAGATCTGTCAGAGAGGCCACCTCAGCCATGTTGAAAGGAGGCTCCCTCTGGAAGTTACCTGGGGCACGAAGACCTTGAAATCTCGTCACCAGAACTTAAAAACAGCCGGGCGTGGTGGCATACGCCTTTAATCCCAGCACTTGGGAGGCTGAGGTAGGAGGAGTGTTGTGAGTTCGAGGCCGGCTTGGGCTACAACTCAAGCGCAAGGCTGGCCTGAGCTACATAGTGCGACCCTGCCTCAAAAATCCAGGGCTGTGAGTTTGGCTGAGTGGCTTAAGCGCCTGCCCTGGCAGGTGCCAGGTTGTGAGTTTGATCACCGGTGCCGCAAACAAACAAAAAAAAAAAGAACTTAAAAACAGCCCCAAGGGAAGGCCACCTGGCCAGATACAGTAACTTGTGACAGCAAGAAAGTGACCTGTTCTTTTTCAAAATAAATAAAACAGACCATTCTAACAGACAGAAAGCATCATACAGTCATCCACACACACAGGGAAGGAACTTTTATTCCAGCAGGGAGGTTTCCCACATTACTTCCCGGTAGCCCCTTGGCAGTCAGCACATACCATCTGTATGCCTTTCCTCCCACCTGGAAGGCGTGTTAGTAAGAATTTACCAAGCTGAGGCTGGCACAGCGACTCAATGGTAGCGCACTTGCCTGGCATGCATGAGGTCCACAATGCGATCCTCAGCGACACACACACACACACACACACACAAATTTACTAAGCAAATTCAATCCCCGTAACTACAGAGCATCACAGACCAGCTCCCTTCAGAGCAAAGCAGTGGTATCTGCACCTCTAAAGACTAGGGTCCCCCTCCAGTCCCTTCCTAGCCTCAGCTGCCACAAAGCCGTGGCATGGCTGGCATGAGCACCCAACAGAAAGCTGTTCGGGCCGATGGATAAGCCAGGGCTGAGTCCTCTCTGAGGAGCCCCCTCCGGGGCAGGCTGCATGGACACCTCAAGCTTAGCATATCTAAACCAGACCTTGCCACAGCCCTCCCACTGTCCCAGGGCTCCTCGCCCAGAGGGGCACGGCACCAGCCAGAGCTGCCCAGCCCTCCTCACCCATCCTATCCACTTGGATGTCCCCACCTGGACCATGCAACAACTGCTGCCTACAGCTCCGCCCCTCTACTCACTCCCACACTGCTGGCCAAATTAATTTCTTTAAAAGGTGAATCCCAGCAAGCCACTCACCTCAGGGTTTGTGGCTTCTCTGAGATTCCTAAAGGACCAAAAGAACCTTCTAGATCTCCTGCCTTATCAACCTTAGACTCACCACATTCCCTCCACTGATTATCTCAGCCCTGCCAAACCATTCCTGGAACCCAAGGGGCTCCCTCTCCAGGCCTACGCTCACCATAGCTCTTCCCTCCTCCTGGAGCTCAGCTCCACAGGCAGCTCTGCTGAGAAGTCTCCCACAACCCACGCTAGCATCTCATGTCATTCGCAGGACTGGCTCACAATGCTCAGGGATTCGACTCTATACATGGAAAACTAAATCCAGAGGAGCAGTTTGGAGGCTGGGGTCTTAGAGCTTTCTCTGCATCAAAACCACTTGGAGGGTTTGTTAAGCCACAGACTGGTAAGCCACATCCCACAGCTTCTGATTCAGGAGGTGTGGGATGGGGCTGGGAACCTGCATTTCTAGCAAGTTCGTAGGTGCTAATGATGCTGCTGATGCCAGAAAGTTACTTTGAGAACCACAGAACTGGAGGAGGCAGAGGAAGGCAGCAGAGGTGATCTGCCCCGGAGACCAGGCGGAAAGTCTCCACCCGCTACCTCCCTAACCCAAATCTGGCCTTGCCCTTAAATGAAAGCTTCAGTTGCTCAGCTTTTTCCCACTTTCCCTCACTTGAAAAAAGACCAGGAAATGAGTGAGCTTAAAGACAATGACCCACAGAGCCTGCCAACAAGAGCTCTCAAGACTGTCACATCAAGCACTTTTCAGACAGCAATTTTTGTTTGTCTCTCTTTTTTTTTTTAATTTTTTTTTTTTTTTCGGCACCAGGGATTGAACTCACAATCTCGCGCCTGCCAGACAGGCGCTTAAGTCATTGAGCCAAACTCCTGGCCCTTCTTTTTGTTTTTTGAGATAGGGTCTCACTACGTAGTCCAGACTGGCCTTGAACTCACTTATGTAGCCCAGGTTGGCCTCAAACTCAGACCAATCCTCCTGCCTCAGCTGTAAGTGCTGGGATTACAGGCATGCACCATCATGCCTGCCTTCAACCAGCACATTTAATGATATCTGGGAGACACCATGAAAGGTTAGTGAGTGGCCACCGTGTCTTCCCAAATAAGAATCTTCTTTGAACTTGGGACACTAATATCGCAATTTCTACCTTGTGTGGGCAAGGGAAAAGTTTTGTCAAATCTCTGAGATCTTTTCTTTTTTCTTTTACTACAAAAAGGAAATGTCAGTTCACTTTCCTCCAAGGAGCCAAAAGAATAAATGTGTTGGGGAAAAGATGAACTTCTGAACCAAAGTCCATGGATTTCTGATGACTTGTCCTTTTGCCCAGGCCTTTAAGACCACAAACCAGAGACCATCACTCAAAAACTCCAGGCTTCTACCTAACGAGGTCCAGTCTCAGGACCTCTATCAGCAGGCTCAGAAATAGCCTAACGTGCTATCAATCTTCAAAGGCAACTGATACTATAGAAAGAATCCAGGAGAAGAAAACAAGAGAAAAATGGTCTCCTCCCGTCAGTCAGTCCCAACCAGAGCTGGAGAGTCCAGGCTTCTCAATGGAGCCAGGTCTCTGGCAGTCACAGCCCCGGTCTCTCAGGCCCCAACCAGGAAGTCCACGCTTCCTTCCCTTCTCCTCCCCAGTCCATCCTGTCTGATAACCTGAGATATATCACCCAAACCCAACCGCATTTCCTGAAAACTGGATGTGTGATAATTCAGCTATAAAAATGCAAATCACCACGCTGTCTAAGAGATCTCAGGTAAACAGTGGTGCATCCACAGGATGGAATGCTGAGCCACTTAAATGACACTGGGAAAGGTATTTATTGACAAAGAAGAAAGGGTATCACATGTTGTCTTATTTTTAAAAAAGAAAGCTGAAAAATGAAAGCACATTGTTTTCTTTGAATGGCAGGATGATACATTATTTTGAAATTCTTCATTTCCTTTGCTTACTACAGAAACAAATGCTCCAATTTTATAATGTTAAACTGTATAAAAATCTTAAATGGGGGTATGGTGGCACATACCTGTAATACCAGTACTTGGGAGGCTGAGGCAGAAAGACTGCTGCAAATTTAAGACCACCCTGGGCTGTATAGTGAGTTCAAGACTAGCCTCAACTACATAGTAAGACACTACTTTGAAAAACCAAAATAAGGAGGAGAAAGAGAAGAAGACGACAACTCTTAAATATGGTATCTTTTGTTAAAACTGTAAAAAATAAAACTCACAAATTGTAATTTTAAAAATCATTCCAGAGCACTCTATTTCTTGTTCAGGATAGAATGGGCAAAGCGTTAGGTGACAGATCAGAATGCTATAAATAAAGCCTCTGCATGCCCTTGGTTAGCCACTATCCTTCACCAGGGGACAACTGCCCAGAACAGGCTGGCAGGCAGAGGGAACGTGGTCATCTAACTTTGGGAATGAGGCTCAACTGCCCTTCTCAGAAGAGTGGTGAGAAAAATCACTTGGCACAGCCCTTCCTTGACATTGGCCCACGCATTAAAAGATACAATTACCAGGTGCTCAAACCACCACCCCTCAAAAACGCCAGGATCCTAGTTTAGAATTATATACTGTAGTGAGTGCAGCTGAACCAGAAATCAAGTCACGTAATATGATTAATGTCCTTTAGGGTAGCGGTTGGTCACACCAGGACCCTGGGGCCAAATCTGGGCCTCCTGCCTATTAGTGTATTTAAAGTTTTGTTGGACCACAGTAACGAACACTAATTTCTGTACTGCCTACAACTTATTAATTCACATACATGTTTATGACTGCTGACTGGTTTTATTTTGTTTTGTTTTTAGCTACAGCGGCAGAGTTGAGTACTTGCAAGAGACCTATGATGAGAAAGCCCAAAGTATTTATAATCTGGCCCTCTAAAGACAAAATTTGTCCACTCTAATTCCAAAGCAATAGTGTAATTCATAACCATGACTGTCTCAGGAAACGAGTTAGGGTCACTGGAGCTGT